>JAAVUA010000158.1:0-100082 GCA_014898875.1 Fusarium miscanthi
ATCTGCCATATTGAACAATTTTGAAGAATATCGAAAATGGGGAAAATGATTGAGGCTTTGGAGATCCTTGAAATGGGTTTATATCTATCACAATATCGAGTCAGACCTCTTGTCCGGTCGGACTATCAAAGGACCTTCGGCTTTCAGGCCGACAGACAGTACATCCCGATCTAAGGACATACAATGTCCGTCTATGGCGGGGTGACGTGGGGGCGGGAACAGGATGGGCTTTGACGAGTCCTTGAAGTTGCTGTTAAAAGGCGCCATTAACAAATCTTTACCCGAAAGCCAGAGTGAAAGACACCACTATAGAATACTTATGTATGGGGAGTTGTTAGAGGAAAGTTGAACTGATCTGATTCGCATCAACTCAAGCTAGTATGAGCGGCACGTTATGCACAGATTTGATATCAGAGACTAGGAAATCTATCGGTTAAGGGTGAACCTTGACACTGTTTGTATAACTCCAACCCGCCTGACTCCAACCAAGACCCAATGCATCCATATTTTACATGAGCAATCTCCAGGCACCAAGCAGCAACGCCGCAAAACCGGTGCACACACCCATAAGCCACTGGAGTGTCTGGAACTTGACCTGCTCCAGCTTCTCCCTCAGCGCAGCAACCTCCTGCTCAATCTTTGTCTCCGTCTCCTTGATTTTGAGCTCCTGGCCCACAGCCTCCTCCCTAATACGGCCCTTTTCTAAGTTAAGGTCGAGGCGCACGCTGGCTTGTGTACGGCTGATCTCATCGCGCAGTCGGTTGCTGAGCTTAGCAATGTCGTTTGTCAATCGTTCGTGTGCTGTACGCGTCGTGTTTGATTCGGTGGAATCGGCGGAGAGAAGCTCGGAACGTAGCTTGGCAAAGTCGACCTTTTGAGTGTACGTTGCTTTTGCTGCATCTTCGCGGAGTACCATTGTTCTGGTGAGGTTTTGGATACTGTATGGTCGGTTAGTATGGACATACTATATGTTCAAACGACGGAGCGCACCTCTCTTCAATAACATCGTTGAGCACCTTCATCATCGCAGCCGACTGCTCCTCAGTGAACCCTTCACCCTGTAATCGCTTAACAAACTTGAGCGTATCGAAGTGGTGGTCTCGTTGTCTAATGGTTGTCGCATGGAATGCTCGTTTTACAATAGGACTTTCAGGTTGAGGAGAGCGACGTCTAGGAACAGGACCAGCCTGGATGGATGCAAACGACCTCCTTTGATCGCCAGAAGGGATAGAGGCAAATGGCCGGGTCGCCCGTGATATGGAGAGCGGAGCGCCCCAGCTGAGACGAGGAAGAAGGAATCGAGGCAGCATCTCTGCTGCTGCGACAGACGGAACTGCCATGTTGATATCTGCCGGGTTTGGCTACGGTTATTGGGAACTGCGATGTCGGCGATGAAGATGGAGTTGAGAAGAAATCTACCAGGTAAAGTGACCCGAGATACGCTTGTGACGTGAGTTAATTGAGAAGAGCGGGAAACACCGGCTTTGATTGGCCTCCGGAGCTAAGATATGCCCAACCAATTATATATCGTGTTGGCTGACATCACGGCCAATTAAGGGAAGGCGGATTTGGCTTGTAATCTAACCCTGAGATCTGATATAAGGTAGGGATCTGATTCTGAGAACAGAATCAATCACCCACGTCACATAGTGGAAATCATCATGGAGACATTCCGATTGATAATACATGATAACCTGGCTAAATCTCCCCGAGCCAATGGCTTCATCGATTGCACTTCGGGTCATCATAGAATTGCGGCTGCTTGGATGTAATACGGATTTAATCGAATTCCGAACCCCGTTATCTTAACCCCCCGGCATTCCCTAACTCCGGTCTCCTTCAATTCCCATGCCAAATCCCTTCAAAACAGATTCTCGAATTCCTATCAGCCCTACTGCGCAACCGGAATTTGTTCATCACTTATTTGTTTGTTTACGTACGCGAGGTCTCTTGGCGCAGCAATCACATAACCAACCAAAGCCATGGCACCACCCGAACTGTCAGGCTCTGCAGCCTCTAGTACGACAGGGACTCCTGCTGGCTATGGAAGAGCTTGCACTGCATGTCAAAGAGCTAAATGCAAGTGTATCTTGAGAGCTTCTGGCCAGGATTGTGAAAGATGCCATCGTCTCGGCAAGCCATGCCAGCCAATGGCAACCTCGCGAAAACGAGTTGCGAAAAGGTCAACGTCTTCTAGAACCGCTCAACTTGAAGAGAAACTTGAAGACCTCGTCACTATTCTCCGCGCTTCTCAGCCGTCAAATGGACATTTGCACTCCGCAGGTCCCAGTGACTCCAGCCCCTTGATGAACTCCTCCAACATGGGTCACCTCACTAGCCGGTTAGAATCACTAGCAACTGCTGCAGCTTCCTCTTCCTCCTCAGAAAGTTATCCTCGTCCGTATACCGTGTCTCATAATTATGATTCAAGAAGCACAGCCAATACTCACCCCAACACCTCCCCATCCAGCATTGGTGAAGATCCTTCCACCTCGTTTGATCCCACCCCAGAAGAGGCTGAAATGTATCTGGCAAAATTCCAAGAATGGCTGAAGAACTTCCCTTGCATGATTTTACCACATGATATAACAGCCGCGGCCCTCCGGAAAGAGAAGCCATTCCTGTGGCTATGTATTATGAACATCACCTCTATGTGTGTTGAGCAGCAGATGAAGATGAAAGATCAAGTTCGCCAAGAAATCGCCACGAGAATCATCATAAACCATGAGAGATCTATGGACTGCCTTCAGGGACTCATATGTTACATTTCATGGTTAGTTGATCACTAAGCTTCTCCTCGTAGCATGTTCTGACACTAGCTATCTAGGGCTGCCACCACTTCAAGTCCAGGCAGGCCGTTTATCATCACATTTTGCCAAATGGCCGTCCTACTTGCATATGATCTTGGTCTTACCAAAGCCCCTGTTGAAGAGCAGTACTTCACAATATGTTTCAAGATGTGGGGAGGACGACCCCCTCCACCTCGGCTACGCACTCAGGAAGAAAGGCGAGCTGTTGTGTCACTGTGGTTTTTAACTTCAGTGTAAGTGGCATTCCCTCAGTTTATAATCTTACTGACCTGTACAGCATGTCCTCATTTGTCGGCAAGATGGATCCTCTTCAATGGACACCGCATATGAGTGATTGCCTGGAGGCTCTAGAAAGAGACAAACTGTGTCCATCTGACGAGCTTCTGGCCGCATTTGTCAGATATCAGCTTGTTGCAGACGAGGCACAGAAATTACTCGTTCGAGATGTCATGGGCGAGTCATCCTCGGCACCTACATATGTTTTCAGAAGGAGTTTACTTGCCAAACTTCAAGCAGTCCGAGATGGTTTACCAGCGAACATGCCTATAACCCGTAAGTTTGCATACATTCTCAGCGAAAGACATACTGACAGATTTCAGCGGTTCTGCAAGCACATTCGCTCGCGACAGAGGTTCAAATCAACTCCGTTGGACTCTTTATGCAAAACATCCCAGTCAATCAGCGAATTGAAAGCATGTATTCCTGCCTTCAAGCAATAAGATCATGGTACGACGTTTTCTTTGCGATACCTCCCGGAGATGTTCCAGGAGCACCTTTTGCAATCTATATCCAGCTTTCGCAGGTTCAGATCGCCCTCTACCGACTTACTACGTCTGAGGATCCTGCTTGGGACAAGGAGATTGTCCGAAATACAGCAGACTTACTTGTACTACTGGACCAAGTCGTTGAATTCTTCACACGGCTGGATTCTGTCTACAGGATGAAAGCAAGCCAAGGTGAAGAAACGGTGTTTGTTATGGGGGCTAAGATTATGAACAACATTCGAATCTCATGGGAACCTACACTATCACGGCACCTCAGAAATGCATCTTCGATACCGACGAATCAAGGAGCAGGTCCACCAGTGCCAACAACTCCTCCGCCTTCAACGGTTCAGGCATCCATGGACATGGTGAACATTAATATGATCGATTTTGGTGATGTAACTTGGATGGGAGACGTTTTTGGGCCATGGGAGTTTTAGTACCTGGGCGCATGGATACCGGGAAATAATATTGCACCGAATCCACCTGGAAAAAACACCAAAAAAGAGTATGGTGCAATTAGTTCTGCGAGCTCAATGGTTGAGCGGAATTCCGGTCCAGAAGTGATAGCCAACTCCGTTGACACCACTTTCAGCCTTAACACCACAACAAAAGCACCCTGGATTAGAAAGTACACTACGAATTCCTTAGGGGAGACAGTGCTTATGTCTTATATGGCTGTTTCATCAAATTGTTTAAAAGCGCGGTATCCCCAAGATGCCAGGCAACTTTTCGAAAGCCCCGAGGCTCAACCAACTCTGCATCCTTATTTGAGTCTATCTTTGAATGTGACAATATGACTACGTCGATATCAAAAACAGAGCGCAGCGAGCCTCAAGCCATCAGCGGCGACGATGAAAAGACCGAATCGCCTTCAAATACTCCAACCTTGAACGAACCCACTCAAGATGAGAAACCCAAGAAGTCAGAAGATGGCGATGGCGAACTCACAATAGAGGAAGAGGAAACTGAATGGATATCAGGATGGAAGCTCGCAAGCATGGTGATATCCCTTACCCTTGCTGCATTCTTGATGCTGCTAGACATGTCTATCATCTCAACGGTAACTTACATACTCAGTCCTTGAGTTTCACTCAATGCTAAGGAAATTTAGGCTATTCCGCGCATAACCTCGGACTTCCACTCTCTGCCGGACATAGGATGGTATGCCAGTGCATACAATCTTGCTAGGTAGGGTCAGCGCTAGGTTAAATCCTTCTACATTGCTGACCATGATATGTCACAGTGCTGCCCTACAACCACTTACGGGTAAAATATACATGTACTTCAACACAAGAGTGAGTGAGCCCCAGCCCAAACTATATTACAGAGTCTCACACGCTGCAGTGGACTTTCTTAGCGCTGTTCTTTGTGTTCGAAGTTGGCAGTCTTATTTGCGGCGTAGCCCAGTCGTCTGCTATGTTGATTATTGGTCGAGCCGTCGCTGGTATAGGCTCCTCTGGTATTCAGAATGGTGCTCTCACCATGATCGCGAAGGCGGTCCCTATCCACAGACGTCCGTCTCTTGTTGGTATAATCATGGGGTTTGCTCAGCTGGGACTCATCAGTGGCCCTTTGATAGGAGGCGCTTTTACCCAGTATACCACTTGGCGATGGTGTAAGTCATCTCATCCTTGGTCAAGACTTATACAAATCCTGACTATGTATCTAGGCTTTTACATCAACCTTCCCATCGGTGCGATATGCGCAGTCCTGATTCTATTCGTCCATATGCCTGATCATCGAGCCAGTAGAGATGAAAGCGCCATGCAGATTCTGAAAACGAAACTCGACTTCACCGGTTTCGTCTTATTCTGTCCTAGCATCGTGATGTTGCTACTAGGTCTTCAATGGGGTGGTCTCGAGTATCCCTGGGACTCTGCAACTGTCATTGGGCTCTTCTGTGGCGGCGGTGTCCTTTTCATTATCTTCGTGTACTGGGAGCATCGCGTTGGTTCAGAGGCCATGATTCCTCTCCAAATTGTACGCACA
Source organism: Fusarium miscanthi (assembly GCA_014898875.1). Lineage (NCBI taxonomy): Eukaryota > Fungi > Ascomycota > Sordariomycetes > Hypocreales > Nectriaceae > Fusarium > Fusarium miscanthi. The sequence goes on from JAAVUA010000158.1 coordinate 5,567, forward strand.
AGAGAGGTCTGGGCTTCGTGTCTTTCACAGTCGTTTCTCTTTTCTACGGTGATGGTGGCATCGTACTATTTTCCTGTCTATTTCCAATCGGCTAAAAATGCTTCACCTTTCACTAGTGGTGTCAATCTTCTGCCCAGCATTCTCAGCGTTATCTTGGCAGCTGTCGCGAGTGGCGCTCTTGGTAAGTCCTCTTGGTATGGAACCTGAAGTCCTTCAGCTAACAGACAGCAGCTCAAAGGGTTGGCTACTATCTTCCATTCGCCACAGCGAGCGGTGTTCTCTCCTCTGTCGGCTTCGGCCTAGCATCTTCCATGGGCCCCTATACTTCCACGGCTACATGGGCCGGTTATCAGATCTTGATGGGTCTTGGTCGTGGTCTCGGTCTACAGATGCCCATCATCGCTATCCAGGTGAACACAAGTGCCGATGTTACTCCTATAGCCATGGCGATCTTGACTTTCTCTCAAACCTTTGGCAGTGCGATTTTTATCACCGCTGCGAATGTCATTTTCACTCATGAGCTCCGCAAAGAGCTTGTCGCAAGACTTCCCGATATCAACGCTGGCATGATCATCGATGCCGGTGCTGGAGCAGTCAGTGACGTTGTTTCAGGGGCTGATTTACCACAGGTCTTGTGGTCGTACTCTAAGGGTGTGCGTGCGACGTTTCTGCTTGCTGTAGGTACGTCGTGTGCCATGGTTCTTTCGTCTTTCGGAATGGGATGGAAGGATATCAGGAAGAGGTCCGCCTCTTCCCCTGTCACTGGTGAAGCCTGAAGAGAAAATAGCAAAGGCTTTGAGGTTCAAACACGATGTAGAAATTCGAGCATACACATAATGGCTGGTTTTGGGCAGTGAAAAGCAAAGGCCATTTGATTGGAGGCAATAGTATGATAATCTCAACTTAATCAAATCATTATAATGAAGCTACTTGCGAATGTTGATTGTGTTTGCAAGTGATGTATGCTTTTTTACTGTGTCATGGTGTGCTTTAGGGTAATTTTTCGTAGGTACCATAATTGTTACTCATGCATCATCAAATCAGCTTGAACCTCACCAAAATTGTGTTCCCTAAATCCTTGGTTTATTTGCCGTCTCATTTTGGGGCAGCAAGACAAGCCATTTTTGTATTATCTAAAAGCTCAAAATCATTCTTTGCAACGATGAACGGGCCAAATCGGCCTAGAAATCGACAACCTCGACCCCCACGTCAACAGCAGAATAACCAACGAGGAGGCTCATCGCGGCCATCTCGCGCACCTGCAACACCACAGCAAGCATCAGGCACAGTCCCAACACTGCAACAAGTCATCCCTGGAGCTTCAGTATTCATTATTCTGAAAGAAGACCAGCCAACAGGAGAAGAGACAAAAGGAATAGTGCAGGATATCCTCACGCGGGGCAATCACCCACGAGGTATCAAAGTGCGACTACAGGATGGTCAAGTGGGCCGAGTACAGAGGATGGGCAACACTACTACAGCGACGGGGGAGACGGGAAGTCAGACGCAGTCAACAAGATTTACTATGCGATATACGGATGTGAGGCGAGACGATGAGTTTGCTACTGGGCCTCCACCAAGGAGTTTGGCGGATTTCATACCGGATTTTGATGAGGATTTAGGGACTCCTCCGAGTGCTGGTGGCGTTGAGACGGTTAAGTGTCCGTTTTGCGAAGGGTTTGAAGGAGATGAGGCGGCTGTCACACATCATATTGATCGGGAACATCTATCGTAGTTGGATGTTGAGGTCGAGTTTGTTTACTGTGTGTGATGCTGAGCGAACAAGGTCAAATGGTGTTTAGATATGAAATGCTATGTATCAAACGGATGAAGACAAGGTTTGCCTGTATGAGTAGTTGTGTAACTTGAAATAGTTTCCGGAGATTCTATCAGGTTATGTGAACAGCAGGTATGATGCGATGAGTATGATTCCAAGGATATATGAGTATGAATGCTATCTCGAACTTCTTCGTCGCTTATTTCTACGAACCTTTTGAAAAAGGCAGCCCACACGCAGCATGTGTAACTGAGCTTAAGCTGTTGTGCTACAAGCTACAGCCAGTCTCTCAATCACAATAAGTTTAACTACAAGTTTTGACGGAAATCAAATCGAGTTTCGCTTTAAGCCAGCGACCACTGTTCTAGGTAGAAATATCAGCCATTGGCTTAAAGCTTCATGTTGAAATATCAATTCCAATTGATAGGTCCAGGGTAATCTTGACAGAGATTCATGCTCCCCCTTTTCCTTGATAGATTGGCGCCTGTTTTGATGACGAAAGCCTGCTTGACTCAATCTCGGCCGGCTCGGAAAATCAAAGCGCCATGTCGCTAATTATTGGCTCCTGAAATAGGCTGTCAGCATTGGCACTCCTGGCACTGTCGGGCCAGTGGCCGCTAGCGCCCCAGGCACGCTGTATTTCACTAAAGGTACGTATCTTCTCAGTGCTGCACCTCCGAGCACTCTCCACTTCATTGCAGCTGTACCTGTGGCTCCTTCCAAACAGAACAGGTAACGTAACCCAAAGTGACCTGGACCTAACCTAACCTTCTTTCTGCTCTCTCCTTTAACCAAAACACACCTTCATCTCATCCTCTCCCTCCCGACGACTGATTCGCCCAGTTCATCAGCAGAATCCACATCTCCACGTCGTCGCTTTTGTCTTCTTTCCCTTCGATTCGTCGCGCTTCCTCTGTTTACTTCGAAATCTCGTCTCCTGCCACGCGGCATATGGAAGCTCACACTGCGCCAACCGTAGGCAACCCCGGCATAATTACTAACGATCGATCCGAGATCGATACCAATTCTTCTTCCCAGTCTTTCGACCGAACTCGAGCTTAGGAGCGTCGATTTGAGAAAGGTCCCTTTTACCTCATCATAGGCCATACCGGCGCCATGCCGACTCTGCCCATCAAGTTTCAGGAGCTTGTCCAGCTCGCCAATGTTGGCGTGGACACACAGAGCATTGGCTTCAACTCCTGCGTATGTCCCGCAAACTGCAACCAGCTACTTGGTCGCGACAAACAAGGTCATGAGCTAACTGGAAGCTAGACACTCGAGTCCGACTCTTACGTGTGTGTGCGAGAGAAGAAGAACGAAGCTGCCCAACCTGAGGTTGTCATTATCGAGCTCAAGAATGGCAACAACGTCACCCGTCGGCCGATCAAGGCCGACAGTGCCATCATGCACTGGAACCGACAGGTTATTGCTCTCAAGGCTCAGTCTAGAACACTGCAGATCTTCGACCTCGAGCAAAAGAAGAAGCTCAAGTCTTGCACCATGAACGAGGATGTCCAGTTCTGGAAGTGGATCAGCGAGAACGAGCTTGGTCTTGTTACAACAACCAGCGTCTTCCACTGGAATGTCTATGATGCGGGTCAAGATGCCCCCGTCAAGGTCTTCCAGCGCAATGATAACCTTCAAGTGAGCCGCTTTCATCCGCCACTAATCTGGCATTCCGGTGCTAACAGTGTTTTAGGGTTGCCAAATTATCAACTACCGAGTTAACAGCGATGGCAAGTGGATGGTAGTCGTTGGCATTTCATCCCAGCAGGGCCGTGTGGTTGGTGCTATGCAGCTCTACTCTAAAGATCGTGGAATTAGCCAGGCCATAGAAGGTCATGCCGCCGCCTTCGGTACTCTTCGCCTAGAAGGTGCCCCCCAAGATACCAAGTTCTTCAGTTTCGCTGTACGAACGGCAACCGGCGCCAAGCTTCACATCGTCGAGGTTGACCACCCCGAGTCGAATCCGGTTTTCCAAAAGAAGGCGGTCGACATGTTCTTCCCCCCCGAAGCCACCAACGATTTCCCTGTCGCTCTTCAGGTTTCTCAGAAGTACGGCGTCATCTATATGGTGACCAAGTACGGCTTTATCCACCTCTATGACCTCGAGACTGCCTCGTGCATCTACATGAACCGAATTTCGAGCGAGACGATTTTCACAACCTGCACAGACGACGGCTCTTCTGGTATTGTCGGCATCAACCGAAAGGGTCAAGTTCTTTTCGTGACCATCGACGACAACAACATCATCCCGTACCTTCTTCAGAACCCCGCCAACTCAGAGATGGCTATCAAGATGGCCTCAAGAGCTGGGCTTCCCGGTGCCGATAACCTTTACGCCCGCCAATTCGAGCAGCTATTCAACGCAGGAAGTTATTTGGAGGCCGCTAAGGTTGCCGCCAACTCCCCGCGGGGCTTCCTGCGAAGCGCCGAGACTATTGAGAAGTTCAAGCGCCTTCCTGTTCAACCTGGTCAGATGGCTTTCACCCTTCAATACTTCGGTATGCTTTTGGACAAGGGCGCCTTGAACCGTGAGGAGACCCTCGAGCTTGCACAGCCCGTTCTTCAGCAGAATCGCAAGCATTTGCTCGAGAAGTGGTTGAAGGAGGGCAAGTTGGACTGCTCTGAGGCTCTCGGAGACTTAGTCCGTCCTTACGATATGAACATGGCCCTTACCATCTACCTCAAGGCGGAGGTCCCCGCAAAGGTTGTTGCTGGTTTTGCTGAGACAGGCCAGTTTGATAAGATTCTCCCGTACTCGGCTCAGACCGGCTATCAACCTGATTACATCCAACTACTCCAGCACATCATTCGCATCAACCCTGAGAAGGGTGCCGAGTTTGCTAGTGCCCTGGCTAATAACGAGCAGGGCTCCTTGGTAGATCTGGAGCGTGTTTGCGACATCTTCCAAGGGCAGGGTATGATCCAACAAGCTACTGCCTTCCTCCTGGATGCGCTGAAGGAGAACAAGCCTGAACATGCCCGCCTTCAGACCCGACTGCTTGAGATGAACCTTATGCATGCTCCTCAAGTTGCCGAGGCTATTCTGGGTAATGAAATGTTCACTCACTTCGATAAGTCTCGCATTGCCCAACTTTGCGAGCAGGCCAACCTTCCTCAGAAGGCTTTGGAGCTCTATGAGGACCCCGAGGCCATTAAGCGCGTCATTGTCAACATCCCTGGCTCCCCCAACTTCAACCCCGATTGGCTCACCACCTTCTTCGGCAAGCTCTCTGTCGAGCAATCCCTTGATTGTCTAGATGCTATGATGAAGACGAACATTCGCCAAAACCTGCAGTCAGTGGTTACCATCGCCACCAAGTACTCCGACCTCCTGGGAGCTGTTCGCCTGATTGATCTCTTCGAAAAGTACAAGACTGCCGAGGGTCTGTTCTACTACCTCGGTAGCATCGTGAACCTGTCTGAAGACCCTGACGTGCACTTCAAGTACATTGAGGCTGCTACCAAGATGGGACAGTTTAATGAAGTTGAGCGATTGTGCCGCGATAGTAACGTGTACAACCCAGAGAAGGTCAAGAACTTCCTTAAAGAAGCCAAGTTGCCCGAGCAGCTTCCTCTGATCATCGTCTGCGATCGCTTCAACTTCGTTCACGATCTGATCCTATACCTGTATCAGAACCAGCAATTTTCTGCTATTGAGACCTACGTTCAGTCGGTGAACCCCACACGAGCTCCTGAAGTCATCGGAGGCCTTTTGGATGTCGATTGCGACGAAAATGTCATCAAGCAGTTGTTGCAGACCGTTAACGCACAGGCTATCAGCATTGACTCACTTGTCTCTGAGGTCGAGTCTCGAAACCGACTGAAGCTTCTCTTGCCCTTCCTCGAGAAGACTCTTAACGAGGGTAACCAGCAGCAAGCTGTTTTCAATGCTCTTGCCAAGATCTATATTGACTCTAACAATAACCCGGAGAAGTTCCTGAAGGAAAACGACCAATACGACACTCTCACAGTCGGAAAGTACTGTGAGAAGCGTGATCCTAACCTGGCCTACATTGCCTACTCCAAGGGACAGAATGACTTGGAGCTCGTCAACATCACCAACGAGAACTCCATGTATAGAGCCCAGGCGCGATATCTGTTGGAGCGATCTGATACTGAGCTGTGGGGTTTCGTGCTGAGTGAGAACAACATTCACCGACGATCTGTTGTTGACCAAGTTACCGCGACCGCGGTTCCCGAGGCCAATGATCCTTCGAAGGTCTCCGTGGCCGTTGCTGCTTTCCTCGAGAATGACCTTCCTCTGGAGCTTATCGAGCTTCTAGAGAAGATTGTACTCGAGCCTTCACCTTTTAGTGACAACCAGAACCTTCAGAACCTGCTTATGTTCACCGCTGCCAAGGCTGACAAGGGCCGTGTTATGGATTATATTCACAAGCTCGACAACTACAACGCCGATGAAATCGCCACTGCCTCCATTGAGGTTGGCCTCTTTGAGGAAGCTTTCGAGATCTACAAGAAGGCTGATAACAAGTCTGCCGCTGTTGACGTCTTGATCGAGAACGTGGTCAGCATCGACCGTGCCCAGGGTTATGCCGAAGAGGTTGATCTGCCCGAGGTCTGGAGCAAGGTTGCCAAGGCTCAGCTTGATGGTCTTCGTGTTTCTGATGCTATCGAGTCCTACATTAAGGCCGAGGACCCCCGCAACTACCTGGAAGTAATCGAAGTTGCTACTCATGCCGGCAAGAACGAGGATCTCGTCAAGTACTTGCGCATGTGCCGCAAGACCCTCCGTGAGCCTGCCATCGACACTGCTCTGGCTTTCTCCTATGCTCGCCTTGATCAGCTCTCTGAGCTTGAGGACTTCCTGCGAGCCACCAATGTCGCTAACATTGAGGAGTCTGGTGACAAGGCTTATGAGGAAGGCTTATTCGAAGCTTCTAAGATCTTCTATACTAGCATTTCCAACTGGGCTAAACTGGCGACCACACTTGTTCACCTTGGCGATTACCAAGCCGCCGTTGAGTGTGCCCGCAAGGCCAACAACATCAAGGTGTGGAAGCAGGTTCACGAGGCCTGCGTGCAGAAGAAGGAATTTCGACTTGCCCAAATTTGCGGTCTCAACTTGATTGTCGATGCTGAGCAACTCCAGACCCTAGTCAAGGAGTACGAGCGCAATGGTTACTTCGATGAGCTTATCAGCCTTCTCGAGCAAGGTCTTGGCCTTGAGCGTGCCCACATGGGAATGTTCACTGAGCTTGGTATCGCCCTCTCCAAGTACCACCCCGACCGCCTCATGGAGCACATCAAGATCTTCTGGTCTCGCATGAATCTCCCTAAGATGATCAAGGCCTGCGAGGAAGCGAACCTCTGGCCTGAGCTGGTCTTCTGCTACTACCACTATGACGAATTTGACAACGCTGCTCTTGCCGTCATCGAGCGACCTGAGAACTCCTGGGACCACCAGCAGTTCAAGGAGATCGTGGTCAAGGTTGCCAACCTGGAGATCTACTACCGTGCTATCAAGTTCTATGTTGAGCAGCATCCCTCGCTTATCACTGATCTTCTTGCAACCCTTACTCCTCGCATTGACGTTAACCGCGTCGTCAAGATCTTCCAGAAGAACGATGACCTCCCTCTTATCAAGCCTTTCTTGCTTAACGTGCAAACTCAGAACAAGCGTGTTGTGAACGAGGCCGTCAATGACCTGCTCATCGAGGAGGAGGATTACAAGACCCTACGTGACTCGGTTCAGAACTATGACAACTACGATGCTACTGAGCTGGCCAGCCGTCTGGAGAAGCATGATCTCATCTTCTTCCGCCAGATTGCTGCTTCAATCTACCGCAAGAACAAGCGATGGGAGAAATCTATTGCTCTGTCTAAGCAGGACAAGCTGTACAAGGACGCCATCGAGACCGCTGCCCTCTCTGCTAAGACCGAGATTGTCAGCGACCTCCTTCAATATGTAAGTAACACTCGAGACCTGGAAGTCTGTAATATACTAACATCTGCAGTTCGTCGATATTGGCCACCGCGAATGCTACACCGGCATGCTGTACGCTTGCTACGAGCTCATCCGCCCTGACCTTGTTCTGGAGCTCTCATGGCGCCACGGCCTCATGGACTTCTCTATGCCTTACATGATCAACATGCTCGCCCAGCAAACAAAGGACCTCGCCCTTCTGAAGGCAGACAATGAGGCCCGCAAGGCAAAGGAGCAAGAGAAGGAGAAGACCGATGACAACACACCAATCCTCGGCGCTTCCAGACTCATGATCACAGCTGGACCTGGTGGCATGGGCTCTTCACCCTCGCCTGCACCATATGGCCAAGCAAACGGCTTCGCGCCGCAGCCCACCGGCTATGGTTTCTAGATGCAGGTACCGGTACCGATGTTGCGTTGCCTTCCCTATTATCATATGCGAGGACCGGTAGCGTATAATCAGTATCTTCATGGGCAGGAGAATAAATTCAAAAAGGATTCGTACCCGCTTACGGATATCAGAAAAGGATAGTCTATTGGCGAGGATTCAAAATCCTGTAATCATATTTTGCTTCTCCCGCGAGTTGCGCGTGGGGGCGTTGGAAGGAGGGTTTTGAGAGCGATTGACCTAAAGGGCTTTTGTGGTAGACTGGAGGACGAAGTTTTGATACTAAATTTCGCAGTCAGACGTATGTATTCTGTCGGACTGCTGTACGTTGTATGATAGTACATTGATTTGTCTTTGTTATCCTGTCTCTTTAATAAAATGCTGTGACACGCCATGATGCTACTGTTAATCTGCCATATTGCAATCCAGACACATTCAAGAAGAAACACTGTTGCAAAATGCTATTCTAAACCAAAGACACTACATCAACCTCACGCTTCTCCTTCTCGACGCCATCCTTATGAGGCTTTGGGTCAGAGATCTTCAGCCACTCGCCATTGAAGGCGTTGATGAGCCAATTGCGAAGTTCTAGAGCCCATTGTCAGTTTGAGTTTACTGTGCTAAAAAGGTGCAACTTACTATCGTATACAATGCGGTTTCCGTTATGGAAGAAGATGCTGTGATCGCTATCAGGGAAAACGTGGACATCATAGTTCTCTACACCTGCAAGGTCAAGCTCATCAAGAAGCGTGAGCGAGTTCTGAAAGTGGACGTTGTCATCGGCAACACCATGCATGAGAAGGAAACGCTTGTTGCTGCCGAGAGCCGTAGCGTTGGCGATCATGGACATGTCGTAGCCGTCAGCGTTCTCTTGTGGTGTGCGCATGTAACGTTCGGTGTAGATACTGTCATAGAAGCGCCAGTCAGTGACAGGGGCGACAGCCATGCCATAGCTGAAAGTGCGTCCGGCGTCTTGCTCAAGCGTCTTGAGGGTAGTGAAGCCGCCATAGGACCAGCCCCAGATGGCGAGGCGATCGGCATCGACGTAGGGACGGGAAGCGAAAGACTTGGCAGCGGCGATGTGGTCTTGCGACTCCAGAACACCGAGTTGGGAGCGGACTACTACACGGTGTTTGCGGCCAAGGAAACCTGTGCCTCGAGGATCGACAGTGACAACTAGGTAGCCGAGTGCTGAGGCAACGTAGGCTTGGAAGTCAACTGAGAATCTCTTGGTGACAGACTGAGAGCCTGGGCCAGAGTACTGCTGAAAGAGAACGGGGTATTCCTTCTTAGGGTCGAAGTGAGGGGGACGCCTTTCAACATAGTTGACCTCAACACCATCACCAAGATCGAGGGTGCCGTATTGCATAACAGGAAGCTCGTGGCTACGGGCACGCTCGGCTAGCTCGGAGTTGTCCTCGACGACACGCTCGTAGGTAAAGACACTCGAAGGTGTTGAGATGACCTTTTGGCTGGGAACTTTGGGTCCGCGGTATGACAGGAGGACGAAGCCAGCACCCTTCGAAAAGGAAGCATCGTAGTAAGCCTCAGTCTTTGGGTCAGTCAGAGCTTCAAGAGAGCTACCGTCAAGCTTGACAGAGTAGACATGGCGCTGAATAGATGACTCTTTGGCGGCAATGAAGTAGACCAAGTTGTTCGCAAGATCGATCGCTGAGGGAGCACCGTCGATTTCCCATTTACCCTTGGTAAGCATGATGGGCTCAGGGTTGTCGAGAGGAGTGAAGTAAGCCAGGTGATCGTAGCCCTCGTGTAGATAAGAGTCAACGTATCCATCGTGATCGCGACCATTCTCAGGATCGGCAGGGATATAAGCTGTCTTGTGGGAGATCTCGAACCAACCACCATCAATCTTATCGACGTCGATAGTGTTGACAGTTTTGCCCTTGCGAGCACCAACGTCGATCAGGACGACCTTGAGGACATCGCTGACACGGTTGGTCTCCTTGACGAGAGCCTTGCCACCCGCCCACAGAAGATTGTTGATGATGCGATCATCATCTGCAAATGCACCATCGATGTCAACAGAGAAAACATCCTTCTTCGACACGTCGTAGAAGAGCAAGTCAACAACCGGGTTGTGCGCACCAGCCTTGGGATACTTGATCTGCTCAACCTCGGGATACGCCTCTTCGCCCTCTTCAGGGTCTGTACCGCTGGGACGCTTGATGAAGAACTGGACTGGAAACTCGGGAACGCCAGTCTCGTTTGTGCGAAGGAAGGCCAAGTACTCGCCATCGTCAGACCACCATGTAGCGCTGCGGCCACTAAACACTTCTTCCTCGTAGACCCAGTCGGGGATACCGTAGAAGTACTCTGGGCCACCATCCTTGGTGATCTTGACGACATTCTTCCTATCGTCCAACTTTCGGATATACAAGTTGTTGTCTTGAGTATATGACACGGCGTCGCTCTTGGGACTCCATGTAGCGAGCTGAATTCGAGCATCAGGCTTGCCAGGGACGAGCGGTTCAGCTTCTTGGGTCTCGACATCAAGAATGAAATAGATGGCGCTGAAAGAGTGACGCCAGTTCTTCTTCTTTTCGACACCAAGAAGGACCTTCTTCAGATCGGGGCTGGGCTCGTTCCATTCGGGAGAGTATTGGTTTCCTTGGTACACAAAGAAGTTATCCTTCATCAATGTCCACGACTTGGAGGCTTTGACTTCTGTATCGATGGGCGATCTGGCCTCCTTATCGCTGCGGATGTCCTCAACAACGATGTATGGCTTCTCGCTAGCTCCAACCTCGAGTAATAGACCATCCTCCCCATCAGGACCACCAATCCAACTGATACTGTGGGACTTGGCCTGCCAGAAGCCACTGAAGAGCTGATCCATTGTAACGGATTTCCCTGAACCTCGAGTCGCAGCATCGGGATCGTGCTCGGTATCGCTCTCGTGATGATATGAGCCAAAATAGAGGAATGTGCCGAGACCGATGAGCCAAGCTGCCACAAAGACAGAGCCGACAATTATGAGAATGCGTCGCAACCCTCTATCCATGGGCTCACGACGCAGGGAAGCCCCAGGGCCGAGGAAAGGACCCGTCTCTAGGTCATCCTCTTCCTTGAGGGGGTCATCGTCCTCGAGAGGTCGAGAATCGCTGTTGTCTCTTGAAGCGTCCATCATTGTCTTCTCTTGGATCCTCTCGAACACAAGACTAGTCGTCGAAGCCGAAGAGATAGAATCGTCCGAGTATCGACGATCGCTCGTAGGGCTTAACGGGGACATATTTGAAGCCATTATTAGGGGAGGGTGTCCTCCGTTGTATACCGTGTTGGTACTGCTGGTGGTGTTTGTGGTACGCGAGTTTATTGGTGCTGGCGCATGTTGCGGTGCGCGCGGAAGCGAGCGTCGGAGATTGAATTGAATAACGATAGGCCAGTGCTAGCAAACAAACGAATCGGCAAATGGTTGTGGGTGAAAGAAAAGAAAGAAACGAGGCGTCAATTGGGTCTGTATTTGGTTGTCAATAGCGACTAACTAACGCGAGGGGATGATGGGCTATGCTAATGCTAATGCTATGTCTGAGCTCGTGCTCGTGCTCGTGCCGACTTGTCGCATCAGGCAAAGTTTCTGATGACGTAAGCTGGCGATCAGTGAGTTTCACGCTGAGGGTTTGTCTTAATCAATCTGTCCTTATACATTTACTTCCCAATGGTATGATATTGAGTGCTGAACCAACTACTTTGTATCACGTTTCAGCTGCTTCGATGCGATATGAGGTCCGGCGCATGCAGCATCATCCCCCGGCCTCCGAACCCCGGATGCGCCCCACTCATCATGCGGCCCGGGGCTTGATGAATCCGGGGTATTCGAATTACTCTCGAGGTCCATAGATAATCAATGAGTCACCAAGTAAAAAGAAGATTCAAATTGATGAAAAATAACACTATAGAAGAAGAAGAAGAAGAAGAAGAAGAATAGCAATAATGCCAAAGAAAATCATAAAGGGTATCCTGCCAGTCTCACAACTCACAACGTATCTACACACCAAGCTCTAATGTGTCAACTGAGGCGCCTCAACGTTAGCACCCTCAATCTTCTCAACCACACAGGCAGTCCCATACGCACTCGCCTGTGCAAAGCCTCCCAAATCTCCAGTCTCAAAGCGCAGGCAAATGATGGCATTGCCCCCTCTCCTCTTCGTCTCTTGAACAACCCTGCTGATAGAATCATTGCGGCACGAGTACAGCATCGAGGTGAACCAGGTCAGCTCGCCGCCAGCCATGCTCTTTATGACCATACCGATTCCTGCGGCGATGTTGCGTGATCGCACTGTGATGCCGTAGACTGCGCCGAGAACCTTGGTGATGCGATAGCCAGGGAGGTCCATCATTGCTGGGATGTGTTAGTGGAGTTGGCAGAATTGGAGACGATCACTGACTTGTGGTTATACAGTTGTCTGTCTCGGTGAACTGTAGTGTGTAAGCAAGATTACCTATCTTCAGCAGAAATATGAGAGAACACTCACGCAGTGCAAGTCGGACAAGTGCGCAGGAATATCCGCAACCTCCTCATGGTTCTTCTTCTGGTCCTTTGCTGATCCAAAACCAACCATCTTGATGTTATGTTCCAAATGGTATAAGCGCAGGTAGATAATAGTAGTACTTCGAAAGGTGCAGTTCAGTAGATAGACAGTTGAGGATATGATCTTGTCTGATGTCATGTAATACTTCATATGAAATCAAGGAACCAACTCCATCTTTATAGTCCCATAAGCACCTCAACCCCCAATCCCATATTCAAAGCTGAAAGCCAAATAACGCCCATCCGATGTGGTGATGCCGATCGAACCGCCAATCACCCCACACGCGGTTCTCGCATTCATCGTATTTGTTCGCCCATGGCTTGAGCTGTAGTCTCAAGATCTCATTTGCTGGCCCTACAGCTTAGATCGAGTTCTTAGTGGTCGACTTCATCACCTCGTTCAATCCACGGTTGGTGGCTGTGCTGTTCGGCTTGGGTACACGTGATGACGCCCAGCCTCATAAGGCTTTCATGCTTGCTTTCTCGTCATTTATTAACCAGTCATTACTGTCATATCGATTTCAATACGGTCAATACGATGGCGGTGCCGGCGGTACGTCCGGTCCGGGGTGTGGCCGATACTCAGGGCAGGCCGTCATCACTGTATGTCACATAAGAAAGCTTCTGAATACACTACACAAACATAAGCGCTATCAAGAATAGTGATACTATTATAATATATACTCATCCCTCATACACTCATTATTAACCATCAGGGCTCAAAAATGAAACAGGCGACTCGACCTCTTGTGGGCAGCCTTCTCAGCGGCCCTCTTTCTGTTGCCAAACTTCTTAACACGAGCAGCATCGCGGGCATGCAACATGACAGCGCTGTTGGTATCACGACGCTCGTTAGAAGAATCCCCAGTGAAGTTACACTGAGGCTGCTTCAGTCTGTTGCCAAACTCGTCAACGGCCCAGATGAGAACACCGTTGGTCCAGCCGAAGCCCTCGACGACTTCGTACTCACCACCGCCTCCTGCAACGTTGGTAGCATTGTCGGCGTATTTCTCAAACATGATACCATCAGCCCCATCAACCGCTGACTGGATTCGGGGCAGATCTGAAGTTGTTCCTCCAGTTGCGCGCCAAGTGCAGAACGTTGAGTCCAGATATCGCTGTGCAAGACGGAGAGCCAATCTACGGACCTCGATGAATGAAGGATCCATAATGCCAAACGTCGCAGGGACCTTTTCAAGTCCTGACATGAGGATGTGCATCATTGGAGGCCACACATTAGGCTGATCCCACTGCTGTCCCGATTCGACATTACTTGCAGGAATACCACCCTGGCGGGTATCCAGGTAGTACGAGACACGCTTGTAAGCATTGAGGACAGCATATGGGTTGTTCTTGAGATAGTCGGGGGCGGCACCCAGCCAGAAGGGGTAGAACTGGGTAGGGCTGAAGAAGACCTGCTTGCCCTTGGGAGCATTCTCCTTATCAATCTCAGCAGTGTTGTTGTCAGTTGGGTAAAAGATCGACTGTGCCTTGGAAGTCAAGTTGTAGTCGAAGTAGCTCCAATGAGTCTCGTTCCACATGAAAGCGTGCATAGCAAAGCTGCGGTTGGCAGCGACCTCACGCCATTGACGGCTGGCACTGCTGTTGCCTGTCTGCTCATAGAACTCGGCGATCGCGATCTCATTTCCGTACAAGATGGAGTTGAGATCAACGGGGATGATGTTTCTGGTGTTGAGGTATCGAAGAGGGAAGTAGTTGTCGCGAATAGCATCATCGGGTCTCGCCACCCACTTGACTAGGTTATCGTTAGATCCAAGTTCCAGTTCCGATCAAGTTAGTGAGCATACCTGAATAATCGAGACCGCTCTCAGCACCGCTGGCGAGATTTCCGTACAAAGTCTCCTTTGTCTTGGAGTTGAGTTCCTCGCCGCCACTGTAAACCTCACCGGATGGTGAGTAGTAAGACTCGTTGTTTGCAGTAACATAGTCTTCCCGGTACGACTCGGGTCGTGGTCGAGTGTTGGAAACGTTATATCTGTATTTATGTTAGTTGTAACCCATGCACTGGGTTGATAGTCGTACGTACGTGTTTAGGTAGTAAGTCTCATTGTTAATGTACACCGGAACCGAACGGTTGGTCATGAAGAACTCATGCTCCTGCACAAGTAATGGCAGGGCACGCTCAAGAATGTCGGTGTCGTTGGTGTGCTCGACATAAGCCTTGATCATCTGAGACAGCAGAGGAGGCTGAGATCGGTTAAGGTAGTAGATACGCGCACCATTGGGGACGAAGCCGTACTCCTCAATAAAATCAAGGAAGTTTTCGATAGTGTTCTTTGCAATATTGATGAAAGAGCCACCAGTTCGGAGGAGACCCTCAATGATCCAGTAAGAGTCCCAGTAATAAGGCTCACGGAAACGACCACCAGCAACGACGAAGGATCGGTTGACAGGGATGAAGCTGTTGGGGCAATCGCTGCAGTTCTTGGAGTCTTGGTCGTAGCGACGAGTCAGATCAGGCCAAATATCAATGACCTTTTGTGTGAATTCCTTGATGGCAGTGTTGTTGATCTTGTCGAGGAACTTGGGGTCTGTTTCAAGCTCATCTTCAGGGACTTCTTCGAGTTCATTACCAGCATCGGCAAAGTAGTCGTTGAGAAACTCTGTGAGCGCCGAATTGTTACGTAGCGGCTTATCCAACTTGTCGAAAGCATCCTGAATTTCGCTCAGAGGACGGATTGCTGGCCTTGAGAGAGAGGAATTAGCATCTGCCGTAATTATAATGGTGAGATCGGGTGTTGACTTACATATCAACAAAGGTCTTGGAGTCACTGAAGGGCTTGGCAAGCTCAACCTGCTCAAGGATCTCTCCATGGCAGTAAATTGGTGAGTCGCAAGGTGCAACGACTGTGCCGTTCACATAGAGAGCAGATACGGTTGTCGCTGACGCAGCCAAAGCCGCAGCGATATGTCGTGGAGACGGCATCATGTATTACTTCCTCCGAGATGAAGAAAGCTACTGACAATTGCCAATTGAGTAGTAAATAGGCAGGGTGGTATTCAAAAGGAGGAGAGGGGATGAGCGAGAGTATATTTATACATATAGTTCAAGGCTACGAAGCCTGTGACCCGGCCAAGCCAAGAAGAATCATGACATGACATGATATTTAGTGAACATGAGCAGGATTTGAACTTGTCATGGGTTGTTTAGTTGCTAACATTTAGGCTGCCAGCCAAGAATGGAGAGCAAAGAAAGAGCTCAGCTTGACGATCATTATCCAATTTTCCACATTTTCCCTCTCTTTACTTGACACCTCCACTACGAGCTTGTGCAGTTCAAGGTTCATGGTATTGTAAGTTAGCGTTTGTTTTGCCAAGGGCTTTAAGTCCAACCTTACATCATGATACCAAGATGAATGAATGAACGAACGAATGACCTAACCAGAGCTCTCCTCACTGATATTCTGTTCAATTGAACCATCTGCTTCTCAACTATTACTTCTATCATGAGTTTACAGTAATTGAGTACAAATCAGTCATGTTCTCTCTGTGACGTGGTATCCTCTACACCCCCAGACGCCACAGAAAATAAACAACCCAAACGTGGAGAAACGTCTGCATCTAATCCTTGTTTCTGCTCTATTCCCCGCACTCTCCCCTCTTAGCTTCGGCATCATTTACACGCTGCTTGCAGCTTTATTTGACCGATTGGTCAGTGACGTCAAGAGTCCCAAGTCCTAAGTCTCCAAGTCTCAGGCGTTGGGAATAAACGTTCCCGCAGGGCGCGGAATTAAACAATTCGACCAACTGTCTAACTATGTGGCCAAAGAGAAGTGTCAGCGGCGTTCTTGGCTCGCCCGTTGAGACGAAGAACTAGCAAACGGTAAACGAGTACTGATTCTCGGCGTAATAGGACCGACAGATGCCCATTTTCATGACTAATTCCCCATGCTTTGTTGAGGCTGGTGATGGAGTGAATCGTCAGCTTCAGTCTCGGCAATTCCGTCAAATATCTTGACACCTGCCCGAATAGTTCTGAGGTGCCAATATAGTTTGCGCAAGGTCGTCGATCATGATCCTGGCCCTGGCTCTGATCATAAGAAATTGACCGAGACAATACCGTTAGTGACTAACACCAAGAACTGCCGGTCAACATCTAATCTGGATCGTGAAGATATCTCTAAAGAGCAGCCTTGTATGGACAAGTCTGCTGTAAAATCTTTCGATGGCTGAAACGTATCACTGTGGTTCACTAACATGTGTAAGAAGTAGGACCGAAAGGGCACGTTCTAGATCGAATATCCTGTATCAATAATCTATTGAGGCACATATACACTGCCCTTTCCAATCTTTTGTTGAGCGCTTGAATCTCCGACCTCACCAAGAACCTTTTCAAACACAATCTTCAACCGTCTTAGAACTTCCTCCTCATTCTGCGCAACCTGGTAGTGCGTTACCAACCGGTTACACATAAACTTGAGCCCAGCTTCTGCACCAATCTCAATGAACCGCTTCTCACTGCATCCTGTCGCCTTGAGGTTCAACCACACCATGTTGGTCTCCGTTGGCTCATCAATCGTGCCACCCATGCTCGTCCAGAGGTCGTCGACCTTGCGTGCCATCTCGTGAGACGCCTTGAGGGGCCCATCTTGGCCGTTGGGTGACTTTCCAAAGGTCTGCTCGATAGCAATGCGCCCTGCAGATGTGAGAACGCCAGATTGTCGTAGACCGCCGCCAATGGACTTGCGGACCCAGCGGGCATGCTTCAGTGTGGCTTTGGTGCCAACGATAACACTTCCTGCCGGGGCACCAAGACCCTTGGAGAGGCACAGACTGATAGTGTCAAAGTAGGAGCAGTATTCGGTCAGAGAACCTGCTCCAGAGACGACGGCCTCCCATAGTCGTGCGCCGTCCAAGTGTAACTTGATGCCGTGTTCTCTAGCAAACTCAGCAATTCGCTTGACTTCACTGAGAGGCATGACCATGCCGTGAAGAGTGTTTTCCAAGCTGATGACACGTGTAGGGCAACCGTGAACATCATCATCCAGGGTCACATTCTCTTGGATCTCTTCAAGTGTCATGTATCTGCCATTTTTCGGAACAACAGTCTGAATCTGAGCCCCTGTGAGGTTTGAAGTGCTACGAAATTGTCAACCCACTAAACTTGGGACTTATTTGTCAGTACTTACCCGCCTGCCTCAGCGGTGAAGATGTGAGCCCGGTAATCGCACAGTACCGAGTAAGGAGGTTGAGTGAGAAGAGATCGAAGAGCGAGTTGGTTTCCCATTGTTCCTGAGAGGACGAAAAGACCAGCTTCCTTTCCGGTGCGTTCCGCAACATAGGCTTCAAGGTCGTTTGTGGCATGGTCCTCCTGAAAGACATCGTCAAGTAGAGAGCATGATTTGACAGCTTCCAGCATGGCTGGTGTTGGTGTTGTCACCACATCGCCTGTACCAGCCAATGTTAGAATTCGACATCTCAACTTGGGTGTGAGTTACATACTGCGGAGGTCAAGAGCTGCAGGCCCTTTGGCACCGAGCCAGGCATTATGAGGCTTCTCGGAGATAGCGTCTCCCATTTTGACAGATGAAGAGGTAAAAGTCCGTTGTTGAAAGACAATCGGGCGTGCTGCTGAAGATATCGATAGAGGCCGGAGAGGATATTTTGACAAGTTACGGATTGCCGAAGATACGATAAGTCGAGAAGAAGGGCTCATCGTGATAAAAGAGCGAATTAGACTCGAGAGTTTCAATCTCCGCAGAACGGAACAATAGAGTCAAGTCGTTATAGGGCGTGGAACGGGGTACATTACAACCTCCACAAAAAACGTGTCGATAATGAGGGGAACACCGAGTCTTGGCCGCCGTTGAAAGAGCCGATGCCGCCCCGTCTCGGCTCCGGAAGCGATATCGATATCGATTAATGGAGCCTCCCCCCTCACAACACTTATCTTCAAGGGTCTATGTACCATTATCAAACGGTGCTTATTTCCGTTCCATGTGTATAAACAGAATATTCTTTACAAAGTCTCGAGTCATGCTTAGGGATGCTTTGTAATGAGGCCATCGACTGGGCTCAACCACTTAGTGTCTTCTGCATTGTTTGATCGTCATTAGGATGAGAGGAATAGCGGGCCTCAATGCTATACGAATTACGATTATCTTCACGTGGGAAATCGAAAAGTCCGTATGGAATTGCGTCAGCCCGTTCTTCGTTATCAGCCCTGGAAGAATTCAGAATATCACTTATCAAACTAGATTAAAACAAGCCTCAAACACTTTTTATATTACATGGCGTCGGTGCTTATCACTGTTTTCAGCTGCCGGCGCTTGTTAGGTTGCCGACTACATGTCTGACAGGAACAGACCATTTTAGCCAATAAAGCAACGCCCTGCGTATGGCGTATTAGGAGAAACCCGTGTAATGAACGGTCTGGCCATCCCTTTATCCTGAGCTGAGGCTGAGGGCGTGTCTTAGACCAAGATCAACGTGTTAGCGGGCCGGTTCTCGAATCCTGCTGGGGACAAGATGCCGTGATTCCCGATTTATTGCTCCCTTATACGCGGCCTTGTGTTATTAGACATATGTCACTGCTGCCATGGCATAGCCGCCCTGTTGCATTAACCATCTTCTCCTTGTTCTGATTTCTCTTGATGTGCGAAAATTATCATTATGGCCTCTCGCGTGCCTTATCGTGTGTTCCTCTCATTGATACCCTTCGTCTGCGTGGTCGTGCTTCTATCTAAGCAACCATTCTTCGATCGTTCACGCCTTCATCGTATTACTGATACAGATATCAGCGTTTCTCTCTCGCTTCCTAGACTTAACTTTTCAAGGTCGCACCACGAATATTACGCATCAAATGCCGCTCGCTCGTTATGCGCCTCACATGGTTACACTGTCTTCAACCCTCATCCCGATGCGCCAAACGGCCGCCGCAAGATTTACGACCTCTTCATGGTCAATACAGAATTAGACTTTCTCGAAATTCGACTCAAGACCCTGTACAGCTATGTCGATTATTTTGTTGTCGTTGAGGCGCCACTTACCTTTCAGGGTGGCCCCAAGGACCTTGTTATCCGCGACAACTGGAAACGCTTTGAGCCATACCATGACAAGATGATCTATCATCAGCTCGAGTATCCGGAAGACTTTAAGCCCTTGCGTCACTGGGATCGGGAAGATTTACAGCGCAACGCTATGTTCGACCAAGTCTTCCCAAAGCTCACTGGCGAGCAAACCCCAACCCGAGGCGATGTCATTCTGGTTGCCGATGTCGATGAGATTCTGCGTCCAGCGACGATGCTGGTACTTCGAACATGCAACTTCCCTCGTCGCCTGACCCTTTCGTCCAAGTTTTATTATTACTCCTTCCAATTCCTCCACGATGGACCTGAGTGGCCATTCCCACAAGCGACATATTACCAAGGCATGCGTAATACCATTCTTCCTGGAAATTTGAGAACTGGAGATGCAGGAATTCCTCTGCTGAGGGATTTGGAGAAAGGAACATTGGCCAATGCCGGCTGGCACTGCAGCTCGTGCTTTTCGACAATAGGCCAATTCCTGAACAAGATGGCCAGTTTCTCGCATGCATGGATGAACCACGAGTCCTTCCGCGATCGAGATCGTATCGCAGGTGCTATACGTGATGGAATTGATCTTTGGGGACGTAAAGAGAATACCTTTACTCGAATAGACAACAATGCCGACCTCCCAACTTGTCTGCTTGAGGATCGGGAGAGGTTTCGATACATGCTGGATCGAAGTGGCAAGACAGCGGGGTTTAGCGATTACCCATGAACTTGTCCTTTGGGACGGATGATAATGAGAAATGTATTAAGGCACGGATTGGTTTGGTTCGTGGTTTCTGGGTGTAGCTAGTTATGAGAATCGAGATACCCCCTTCAATAATAAAGTGTTTCAGCCTTCAACGACTCCAAAGTTGAGGCTTGAGTAACTGCGCCTCGGTACAGAATCTTCACAACTGTCTTTGACATTAATACTTTACTGTCGATCAGGCACTTGTGATGTCCCTCGTCTTGAGTTCGATTTGGAGCGTGTCTTGATCAATTTGATATCCTCACCTGAAGGGAAGGAATCGCATTCGTACGATATTCAAGGGAGGAGGAAGGAATGTGCCGAAAACAGTGGCCCTGTGACGGCAGCAACCTTCTTCCTAGACCTAACCCATTCTACTGGACTTGCCCAGCTAACGGCAACCCAAGTCAGGCATCCATCCATTATCGAGAATCCACCCTTGGGCAACTTCTCTCCACCATCACAACTCTCAATCAGCAACATCAACCTTCAGCTTCTAAGGTCAGCTTTCGACTAAGCGATGATTGACTCACATCACGATCCAATCGTTAGCTGACCCTCGTCACGTAGCGTCACTTTCTCCGCAGCTCCTCAGTTCTTGGACTACCAGGTGGTCCAGTCACGATAGCCTCAGTGTCAGCTCCCAATAAGCATCCCAGGGTCGGTCATACCAGGGGTTCAAAAGTCATTCGGAACTTGAGCCGTGTGAGGGATGTCCATTTGCAGAAAACCAATTGTCTAGTGCAAGACGTTCGATTCGTTTGCAGTCGTTGACGGCGCTCCAATTAGAAGCCCGAGTCCACCTTTTTCCTAACCTCGAATTCCATTTCATTTCCGTACGAGAAAGTAATTGCTCGTCCCCTTCAAATTATCAAAGTTGAATGTCGCCTCGGAAATAACCCACACCTACAAGGCCTAGCGACATGAAAGCGACCATCTAGGAAAGGAACCCATTCATCGGAAGCACCTGGCCGTTCAAGAAAACGACAACGCCCAGTCAGAGGCACCCACGATATCCTTCCCTGATGCACCTCAGATCCTCACCAGTTCGTTCGCTCGGCCGGGGTGTGGGTGCGGGCGGGAACGCGATGCGCTGCGTGATGCGAGGCGGGATTGACAGGGCGATGAGCCACTGCAAAACTGGCGTGCGGCGCTTGTCAACTGCAGCGATGAGTTGGACAACGCATCAAGTGGTCCGTGTGTAGCCTCCTAGAGTTTCCCTCATCAACAACCCCCCTCCCTCACCTCTTTTCTTTTGTACTTTCTTGAAGTGCGGATTTTATTGTCTCTGATTAGCCTACTATTTGGCAATACTCTACAGCTTCTGGTTTACTTGTTGGGATTTTTTGTTTTGAAAAAGGTCTCTTGGTTGTGAAAATGGGTGTTGATAAGTATCCACACCCAAGCATCACCTGGACCTTCTCCGCCTCACATTGACAACTCGACCCATGTCATCTGGGACATTCGATTCTTTCCAACAAACAGTCAAATGCTGAAAACCCGTTCAATATCTATTAAAGACACTCATTATCCTCTCAACCAACACGGGGTTCGGCGATACAACTCAGAAAGAGTCCATCTCTTGCCACTATTCTTGACTCACAAAACACAACTCAGTCATACATTCAAACTCGAATCTGGATCTGGATCTGGTTCCCTTGTCTATAAACACACGCGTCTTCCCATCGACTACCAGGCTTAAAAACTGAACGAACATTTTCATAACGACATAATCATTCAGTCATCAGCCGTTTCTAGTCAGCCGCTTGCAGGTTACTTACACAAGCTGTGGCCGACAACTGCCCACGCTTTCCTCGATCAAAGTATGTTCCAAGCAGAAAAACAACATCCAAGAATCATATCGTCATCATCGTCAACAACAGCAGAAACAATAGCGCCATCAACAATGGCAACAGCGCCTAGGCCCCCGGTGAATAACGAAAAGAAATAGTGAGGAATGGCAAGCGCCAATTCCATATACAAAAACGGCCTGCCTTGGGAAAAGATCTTTTCTCCTTTCTAGCCAGTGCTGGGTTTCTTCCCACCATGCAAGATTATGCTCCGTCCATTAACAAAGAAAAGTGTCATGATTTTCCAGGACCTGGGTAGTGGCGACATGAGAACAGCGAAGAAGTCTTCGAAACCCCGGTAAAAGCTGCGTATGGGCCAACAGATTTCTGGAAAAACCATGAGCTCGTGAGAGAGGAATTTATATATCTTTACCCTTGGTCTTTTCACTCGCTTGTCATAAGCCGGTCTTGTGCTCTGTTGTTGACCCGAGACGCTAGCAAAGAAGCCTTTGTCTGGCAGTTATTGGAACAACTAGCACAGGCTTGGACGCTTGTTACCTCTTGAGTCAGAGGGCCTGGAAACATCCCCAAGCGAGTGTTACAGCCACCACACCAGCGAGTTATGGCGCTGATTATGGTCGCGTGGCATACTTCATTAGAAACTCGACTACTGCGTCAAGGTTTGTCTCTTCTTTCGCGCTGATACCATAGCAGCACACTTCACGGCCACGTATGCTCTTCAGGTCTAGCTCGTCAATCAACTCATCCACCGAAAGCTTGTCCGGAAGATCGGACTTATTCCCCAGGATGAGAAGTGGTATACCCTCAAGCGACTTGCGGCCCATGAGATCATGAAGCTCTTCCTTCGCTTGGGGAATCAATGGTGTATCGGCAATATCCACGATAAAGACGATGGCGCTTACGCCTCGGCAATATCTTTCCCACATGGTTCGGAACCGGGGCTGGCCGCCAATATCCCAACACTTCAAGGTAACATGTCCGCGCTGTACCTTTTTCATGTTGAAACCAACGGTGGGGATGGAGCTATCATCATCTGGAGTTAGCACTGGGACCTCATGAGACAGTTGAAATGTCCGGACGGGCTGCAGCGAGATCGAGGAAATTCATGGCAAGAGCCGGTATTGGGAAGCGCTTACTCGAGAGTGAATTCACCGCCCTATAAACGCGACAGTCAGCTACAAGCGGCCAAGCAAGAACAAAAAAGCGACATGTCGGAACCTACAGCGAGAACTCGTAATAACGAGGTCTTTCCAGCATTTTGCAAACCCACCATCGTCACTTCCATTTCCATCGCCCTGGGAGTCATTATCAGCATGTGGGTTCAAAAGCTGTCGCAGCTATGCAGAATAGCGAGTCGCGAATGAACCCGAGGTTTCTGTCGGTGTCCGTGGAAGCAACCTTGCGATTATGGCTACTTACCAGAACATGCGCATGAGCCAATTGTAGACCCTTTGAAATAGCCCTGCCATATTTGCTATCGGGTCACGAAAAACGTTGGTCGGGCTGCGGTAGGCGGTCGGGTGGAGGCGGGGGTGCTGATTGGAAGAACGCTGCAGCTTGTCGCAAAGACGAACGAGAGAAATGCCGTTTCTTTTCAGAGCTTCTCCTCTTTGGCAGAAGAACAAGAAATGTCTCGGTTTCGCGAAAGACGGTAGAAGATGTGGTGAGCGGGGTGTTTTATGGGCGGACAATTCTTGTTGGTGCTCAGATGCAGGGTCGTGGTCCAGGTGACAGAAGCGAGAGGAGCAACAGGATGGCGGTTCAGGATGAAAAGCGACTTGTATGACGGTGGCAAGCGACAAGTAACATCTGCACCTGCAAAGTTGTGCGCGCCAGCGTCTAGGCGTTTGGAACAAGGTCGACGTCGGCGTCGGAGGCGGGTTCGAGCGGCGATGGAAATAGTGAAGGAGGAGAGGCTCGTGGTGCAACGACGGAGGAGCAGTACCTAGATTGGCACAGGTGACGCCTAGGCGGAGGCACAAAAAAAAAGGCCCCACCTGGAACGAGATGACGGCCGAGACAGTCAACAGAGACACCAGCAGAGGCCACCAGAGACCACCAACGGGCACGAGCCTTTGGGGCCTTGAGGGCAAGGAATGGGGGAGTGGTGGGAACGACCCGTGCCTGGCGGCGCAAGTAGCGTAGCTTTTAGCGCAGATGCAGCACCAAAGGAGCCCAGAGAGGTTACCGAGAAAGATTTGGTGCTGTAGATGGTTTAAGTCGAGTGTAAGCGCGAATATCAAACTTAACGCAGGTCGGGGTACTTGGCAGTCGCGAGACCGGCAGCTATCCCACTGCTAGCTACCTACAGCTACTAACTAATCCAGGATATATATCGACGGCAGCAGGAGAGCTTCAGGCCAGGTCAGGTCAGGTCGGGAGGCCTAAGGCAAGGTAGAGCTCGTGCAGGGATGGGCAGCGAGCGGGAGCGCCAAAAGGTAGTGATTGGGGACTGCAAGTCGTCGCGGGGTGTTGTGACATTCCAATCTTCAATCACCTGGCCCAGCCAGAGGTGGCAGCAGTGTGGGCTAGGCGCTGCGGCGTTTCATTCGCTTGAACAGAGGAGAGCTTGCTTGAGTGGAGCGATGATCGACCAGGGCACGCAGGGCTCCAGGAGACCAGGACTGCGTCGACGTCAGTGCTCAAAGTCAAGGGTTTCTGTGAGGGCGCCTAACGAGCGCTGTTGTGTCTTTGTATTTGTTCGTAGGGTCCTTGTCGCTGCAAGTCAGAGCGGTTGGCGAATGACGTTCTGGTGGATAGACGTTTGAGTTGGATGTTACTATCTTGACTTTTCCTCCTAAAATCAAAGTGCTTCACGGTTAGCTGCAGGGTCTTTAGAGAACGGGAGCCGGCAAACAAACCCACCCGATGGGTTGAGAGTAGACGTATACGGTGACAGCGTTTGGCGATCAATGCTGGATCTGCTCAAGGTAGTCGAGTGACCAGGTCGAGCTCGACTTCTGGTTATAAGCTTTGAAAGCGGATAAGAGATCTCCTGGGCTATGCAGCTCCCTCCGGATCGTGCAATGGAGTTTCGAATACGGGCGGTTTGGGGTGCTCCAACGTTGTCTGTTGCAGCAACACATGCAAGGTGTGGGCCTTGATCGCCAGCCACGGACAGCCACAAGTAAGGCGTAGATAACGGGAGGATAACCAAGTTGTTGGACAACCTACGGATACAGATCAAGGATGTCGGCGGCTTCGAACTATAAACCTTTGTTGAGTGTAGTATTATAGTTCAGCTCGAGTATATGTTTTTGAAGGTTGCAAGAGAGTGAGGTTTTGCAGAGTGTGAGGTGAGCCACACATAAATCGCAGCCCTTCGCAGCAGCACTTGGGTAGCGGAGTCGTGATATCTGATGACCTCGAGGTTACCTTGGCATCGAGATGACTCGAGGAGGAGCTGTGGATGTAGGAAGATAGGAAGATATGTAGAGAAGATTATGGTGTGGAAGTACTCGCTTCTCCAGAAGGTGTACAGATCAAGTGCACATTGTTAGGCTCTTGCCTGCAAATCAAGTGAAGCTGGTTTAAACCAACCGAGGTCTCACCAAAGCGTTTATCTCTGGGACCATGATTCAATCAATCCTGGGCACGGTACCTGTATGTATGTATGTACTGTAACGCAGGTTGGGCTGCAGTTGCTGCAAGCATCGCATTGCATTCGAGGCTTGTAACTCCAACTCTTATTCGTGTAGTATTTGGGAAGCTTTCGCTTTTGGGCTGCAAGACAAGTGCGTCTCGTCACCCTTAGTCTAAGGTATTCCTCGAGGAGAGAGAGGAGGTGGCAGCCTAGTATTACTCCGGAGTGTCTGGCGTGCTTCAAGTTCATCTGTCTACTAACCTAATTACCTCTTGCCTCTGCGCCACCGGAGATATTTAGTTACCTTATTAGTAGCGAAAAGTGACTTTTCAGTGGCCTCCAGTAGTTCCGGACTCTCCTAAATATTACCAGACTTGCTACTAACAAAGAAGCTAAATCGTGACCACCTCTCGGGTTGCAAACCTCTTCTTGGCCCCCATCTTCGACTTACACAGTCAGCGTCGTACCTAAATTGTTTCCCAGGCACCAGCTTCAGGCCTTCATGCTCCAGAAACGGTGATTGGCAACACAAAGGGGCCAACTTCTTTGCTAAGCATGCCTTGTGACTTGGGGAATGGTAGATAATTCGTCATCATTCTCATTTATTATCGCCTCTAGCTAGAAATCCTGGAACGATGTAATCTTCTCGTTCGCGATGCTGCCTCGATAAGATGGCCAGACTATTCCCTACGCTGATTCACTGCAGGGGTTTCACTTCACTGGTCTCGAGATTTATACTTTCTTGTGAAGGAGATTATTAACACGACCTACCTTAGGTGAGGCAAGAAAACTTAGGACCTTTATCCTAAGCAATAAATACAACAAATTTTAAGCCCCTCTAAGCTTATATTAAAGTTGCCTAAATCGGTTTATCACTTAGAGTAGAGGTCCTAAGCTTTTTCGCTCTCGAGGCCAACGAACCGTTTGGAGTTTGAACCGCTTAACTTATGCGGCCGAATTCAAATGTTGTCGCACCTACTCCGTAAGTCGCTTGATTAACAGGACCTGCTCCGCATCCCATGATACTCGCTTCTCATTCGCTAGTTCACTACCCCACCTCTGATAAGATAACAACAATGACTAAGCTTAGCTTGACTTTTTTTTCTGGCTGGGAACTTTTTTTTTCCTGCGCTGCGATAGCCTCAATCTTTGCGATTGCGAGCGGTCCTACTATCAAATTTGCTGCCCTTCATTGTTCACAGCGGCAGACAAGACTCTGCGAATGTTTTCTTCTACTGCGACCGACTCTACTATTGTTTATTTTGGAATTGCTACCGTCGCTCAGAAGAAATCACACCGAGTCTCGCCATTCTTGAAGCTTTAGGCCATTCTCTAGAGTACCAGTCACCATGGCACCCTCGGCCACCGAAACCGAGTGGGATCACCAATTCCATACTCTGCGCCGAGAGGACCTCTTCCGAAATCCTCCCAAGGATCATACCGCCTATCCTGCCCTCCAATTGGCCGTCGACCCTCATCTCGAGTCCTTCAATGGCTTGTTTCGCGACGATGGCAAGCCAGGCCTGCTGGCGCATGGTATAGCCGACATTGGCTCCAGGACATACCTCGATGGTGACGACCGCGCCTCACTGGATGGCAAGAACCGCCTTACTATTAGATACAAAGACGTCTTCCTTCAGAAGCCTCAGGTACCCCCTTCTAATAAGATGGCCCGGAACCGTCAGGTTTTCCCCGCCGAGTGCAGAGAACGCCATTCAACATATCGAGGAAGGCTCTCGGCTACTCTCGAGTACCGCATCAATGGCGGAGATCCAGTCGAATTCACTCGAGAGTTTGGCCAGGTACCTGTCATGATCAAGGTTTGCATACCAATTACTGCTGTTGGGGTTTTTTACTCACATATACCAGTCGAACCGATGTCACCTTGAGAACAACTCGCCCGCGCTCCTTGTTGAGAGAAAGGAAGAGTCAGAGGAGCTTGGAGGATACTTTGTCGTGAACGGCATCGAAAAGATTATCCGAATGCTGCAGTTGAACAAGCGAAATTTCCCCATGGCTATCAACCGACCTAGTTTCCAGAACCGCGGCCCTGGTTACACTCCCTACGGTATCATTCTCCGTGCAGTTCGTCCCGACGAAACCTCTCAGACCAATGTCCTCCACTACCTCAGCGACGGAAACATGACCTTCCGTTTCTCATGGCGCAAGAACGAATACCTTGTTCCCGTCATGATGATCCTCAAGGCATTGGTTGAGACCAACGATCGCGAAATCTTTGAGGGATTGGTTGGTCCGGCTGGCTCCAAGTCCACCGAGAACACCTTCTTGACACACCGAATCGAGCTACTTCTGCGGACGTACAAGTCATACAACCTCTACAGCAAGTCGGATACAAGAGCATACCTGGGCGAGAAGTTCCGAGTTGTTCTGGGAGTGCCAGACACCATGACCAACCTCGAGGTTGGAACCGAGTTCTTGCGAAGGATTGTCTTGGTTCACCTTGGAAATGTTGATGTCACTGAAGAGCAGGATAAGGAGAAGTTTAAGCTGCTTCTCTTCATGATCCGAAAGCTTTATGCGCTTGTCGCTGGTGACTGTGCTGTCGACAACCCCGATGCCGTCCAGAACCAGGAGATCTTGCTTGGTGGTTTCTTGTATGGACAGATCCTCAAGGAAAGACTCGACGAGTTCCTCAGCGTCAACGTCCGGGCATCTTTGCGTGATTACCTTCGAAGGAACCCCAGCGTTGCCTTCACATCGGAGGACTTCCGTAAGGAATTCCCCAACAACATTTTCCGCAAGGCCAACGAGAATCTTGGAAATGCTCTGGAATATTTCCTGTCGACGGGTAACTTGCAGAGTGCATCAGGTCTTGATTTGCAACAAACAGCCGGTTTCACAGTCGTGGCTGAGAAGCTCAACTTCTTGCGTTTCATCAGTCATTTCCGCATGGTGCATCGTGGTGCGTTCTTCGCCCAACTGAAAACTACGGCTGTCCGAAAGCTGCTCCCAGAATCGTGGGGTTTTATGTGTCCCGTCCATACTCCTGATGGTGCTCCTTGTGGTCTTCTCAACCATCTTGCGCACAAGTGTAAGATCATGACTGACTACGTCGATGTGTCTCATATTGCTTCTCTCGCTCAGGAGCTTGGAATCGTTGGCGTTTCCTCGGCTTCAACTGAAGAGAACGTCGTTGTCATGCTTGATGGCAAGATTCTTGGTTTCTGTACCCCCAAGGAGTCTGTCAGAATTGCGGACTGCTTCCGGTACTGGAAGGTTGAGGGTACTCATGGAGTTCCTCTTCAACTTGAGATTGGTTACGTTCCTCCATCCAGGGGTGGATCTTATCCGGGTATCTACATGACATCAACACCCGCAAGAATGGTGCGCCCTGTTAAGTACCTTCCTCTTCAGAAGGAGGATTGGGTTGGTCCTTATGAGCAGCCTTACATGTCTATTGCTGTGGTGCCTCAGGAGGTCGAGTCTGGCAAGTCAACACATGTCGAGTTCGATCCCACGAACATGCTCTCGATTCTCGCCAACATGACTCCCTTTTCCGATTTCAACCAGTCTCCCCGAAACATGTACCAGTGTCAGATGGGTAAGCAAACTATGGGAACTCCTGGCGCTGCTATCCGCTACCGAACCGATAACAAGTCTTACCGCATCCAAACTGGCCAAACACCCATTGTGCGAGCACCTCTTCACAACACATACGGCTTCGACAACTTCCCCAATGGTATGAATGCAGTTGTTGCTGTCATCTCTTATACTGGATACGACATGGATGACGCTATGATTCTCAACAAGAGTGCTCACGAGCGAGGCTTTGGCCATGGTACAATCTACAAGACGAAGAAGATCTCACTCAAGGACGACTCTCGAACCAAGGCCACTAAGAGTGTCACCAAGGCCTTTGGCTTTGCGCCACACAGCTACGTGAGCGCTCAGTACCAGGGCATGCTGGATGACGATGGTCTGCCTCATGTTGGTCGTCTGATTCAGGAGGGAGACGTCATCTGTGCCTGGCACACAGTGACTCCCGACTACAACGGTAAACTGGTGAACCTCGATGGCATCACTCACTATGAGAAGTACAAGGATTCGGAGAACGGGTTTGTTGAAGAAGTCCGCCTGATCGGAGCCGACTCAGGTAACGAGCCTCTGCAAACAATCTCCGTCAAGTTCCGTATTCCCCGATCGCCCGTCATTGGTGACAAGTTCTCGTCTCGACACGGACAGAAGGGTGTTGCCTCGCAAAAGTGGCCGACGATGGACCTCCCCTTTTCTGAGACTGGCATTTCCCCCGATATTATTATTAACCCCCACGCTTTCCCTTCTCGTATGACGATAGGCATGTTTGTGGAGTCGCTGGCAGGCAAGGCTGGCGCGCTGCATGGCCTTGCGCAAGACTCGACGCCGTTCAAGTTTGACGAAGAGAACACGGCAGGAGATTACTTTGGCCACCAGCTGATGAAGGCCGGGTACAACTACCACGGCAATGAGCCCATGTACTCGGGCATCACTGGAGAGGAGCTTGCAGCTGACATTTACATCGGCGTCGTCTACTACCAGCGACTGCGACACATGGTGAACGACAAGTACCAGGTGCGAACCACGGGTCCAGTCGTCCCCACGACCGGTCAGCCTATTAAGGGCCGAAAGAGAGGTGGTGGTATTCGTGTCGGAGAAATGGAGCGTGATGCTCTGCTGGCACACGGGACCGCTTTCCTACTTCAAGATCGTTTGCTCAACTGCTCTGACTACTCGAAATCGTGGATCTGCCGCCGATGTGGTTCGTTCCTCTCTGTGCAGCCAACAGTGTCACAGTTTGCGCCGGGCAAGAAGAAGGCCGCGAGCATCGTACGATGCCGTGCCTGTGCGGTCAAGCTGGACGACGCGGAGGGCATCGACCTTACCGAGATCCAGGGTGAGATTTGGGAGGACGGTCACGGCAACTCTTGGGTTGGAGGTGACCACACTACGCAGGTTGTTGTCCCTGGTGCGCTCAAGTTCCTCGATGTTGAGCTTGCTGCGATGGGTGTCAAGCTCAAGTACCGTGTGGACCGTGGCGATGAGCCTCGGAAGGGTCCGATGAGACCTATGGCATTAGAAGGCGTTCGGCTTGGAAAATAGAGGGATATATTGTACTGATGATTTGTTTTTTCTTTGAGCTGTTTATATGGCGGCGGCCCTGTACATTCACATTAGTGCAGCATGTTAATACGAGTATGACTTGACAACCAATACCCTTTCTTAGAATCTGCAAGTGCTTCTCAGTGTGTCTATATCTTCCTCTAGCAGGCCACGGGCGGTTGTCAAGATGACTTGACCGACTTTAGTCGGCTTCATACTTACACCGAGCCATCGACATCAGATACTTCTGCTTGATAAGCAGATGACACCAGTGACGGCAGCAACGCACATCGATGCATGTCCACGGCACCTCGGCATCGGACAGCGCCGAGCGAACGGAGCATGGGAACGTGGACAATCGGTTGCCGTGTACCTTGGCCTGGAAACCAAGTGATACAAAAGCATAAGGCGGCTGCGAGTAGCCGAGACTATCGAGGAATGGCAGCTGAGGAGACAGCTGCTATTGGAAGATGAAAGGGGTGTTTGTGATCCAAAAGGGGGAAATGTAACAAGCCGGTCTGTGATTCCGTCCATCTACTACTGTCCCAACAGGGACACACGACAACGTGGATCCTTTGTAGGAGATGACAATAACATTGCACACGGAGATTGTTAGTGGAGGATATGGATGAGAGTGGTGTTTCTTTGGTATATCTGGAGCAAGATTAGAAGCATGGATTTGGTGCAACGAGCAGCAATATAATGCAGTCACCACAGCATTTGGTTGTTTATATAGCCATCCATGACTGGATCTGGTGTTTGTATGTTTTGTTTTGTTTACTCTTATCTCAAGGTCATTTCGAGTCCGTCCTCAATAATCTCGACTCCTCCTGTTTTATCTCTCGTCAATGCCTTAGGTAAGATTATATATCGAGTACCTACCTAGGCCCATCTATAGGTAAGTAGCTGGACCTGCCCAACAGGTGCAGCAGCCGACAAGATTGCACCTCCCCTGGTAGCTTCAACTTACCTAATTTCTACTTAACTTAGGCACACCCAAACTTGGGCCATTCACGTCTCTACATCCTCATCAACACCATGCGTATCATCCTCGCTTGGCTGCTCTTCGCTGCCGTCGCTGCACAGAGCTATAACTACGGCGGCGTTGATATCGACTCCCTCACACGCAGACAAGACCCCGATGCGCCGATCGTCGTAAAGGCCTTGCCTCAGACTCGCAATGGCACTACACCACTGAGGCTCGAGATACGACAGATGAAGGCTGACCGATACAAATGGGATTTGTTCATTCTCTCCATGAGCATGTTCCAGGATGTCAGTCAGGACGACCCTGCTTCGTGGTACAAGATCGCTGGTACGTTGCACTGTCTCATATAGAATGTTGTGAAGATGCCATATTGATGCCTTGCCGGTCCAGGAATACACGGGGTTCCCTTCGAGGCATGGAATGGTGTTGAGGCGGCCCCAGGAGCAAACCAGTCTGGTTATTGTGCTCACAGTTCTGTCCTGTTCCCAGTGTGGCACCGACCGTATCTAGCTCTCTTCGAGGTATGGGGAGATCTGTTGTTCCTCATGCTTCTGCTAACAAGATCGAATAGCAAGAGCTATATCGAATGGCTAATGTCATTGCCGGCATGTTTCCTAACGGGACCGATCGGCAACCATATATAGATGCTGCACGCGACTTCCGAATGCCATATTGGGATTGGGCAATGCCTCCCCCTGAAGGAGAATCACATTTTCCTGATGTATTCTGGAATGCGACTATCTCCCAACGGGGCCCTCGAGGCGTTCAGGAAATACGCAACCCTCTCTACTCGTACAGGTTTCATCCAAAAAACGCGACTGCTATGATTTGGAGTCCAGTGAGTGCCCCTGCATTGCCAGAGAACTCGTCGTTGACTATCAAGTAGCTGAGAGACTGGGACGAGACCAAGAGAGCCCCCAACGCATCTGAGAGTGAAATCGGCCCGACATCTGACAACGAAAAGGTCAACGCTGCACTGCTATCAAGACTTCCAGAAATACAACGGCGCCTCTATGAGCTCTTGACTAGTTACAAGGACTTCAACAGCTTCGGGACTAAAGCATGGGGTGCTACGCAGAATTTGTCGACAGCGGACTCGATTGAATCTGTTCACGACATTGTTCATACCGACGGCGGCCTCGGAGGACACATGACATATGTCCCTTTGTCCTCATTCGATCCATTGTTCCTACTTCACCATGCCATGACAGATCGAGTAGTTGCCATATGGCAGGCTCTCAACCCGTACTCATGGGTCACTCCAATGCCGGCGGGCGAAAACAGTTTCACCACTCTCAAGGGGGAGATGCAAGACTCTCAGTCTCCGTTGACTCCCTTCTTTGCGTCTGTTGACGGCACCTTCTGGAACTCAGACACAGCCAGGACAACAGAAGCTTTCGGATACACATACGCTGATACTGATCTCACGGGGAAACAGAAAGAAGATGTTCGACAAGACTTACAAAAGAAGGTGAGCGAATGGTGGGGAGGTTCAGCTGCAGTCGGTCTTCAGGCGAGCACGGATATTATGATGGTAGGCGAAATCTCTTCGACAGACTACACGACCAAATGGACTATCACTGTCTTGGTAAATATGGGGGCACTTCCCGGTTCCTACGCAATCTACTTCTACCTGGGACAGCCGCCCGCCGACTGTGGTGAGCAAACCTCCCATTATGTCGGCGGTATCCCATTTGCTGGCAGTCTCATGGCAAAACCATCAGACTTGGTGATTGCAGCAGCACTGCCCATCGAATCTCGACTCAGAGAAAGGGTCATATCTGGGGACCTCCCCAGTCTAGGTTTCAAAGACGTTGAGGATTATCTGCTGGAACGACAGAAGCTCCAGCTCTGCGTGATGGCCGACTTCAGAAGGGATGTGGATCCAGCTCAGGTCAGTGGACTACGTGTTGAAATTGTCCGTTTAAGTCACAAGGATGGTCGAGATTCGTTCAATATGGACACTTCTTAGATGAGTCTGTTGGGTTTTAGGGCTAAAGAACAGGTAGAACAGGACATGTTTAGAAGAGGTATTGACAAGTCTTTGCTGAATTTATTTTACTGAGCTAGTCTAGGAGACAGTCCCATTTGTCAGTGCTAAGTGCCAAGGTTGTTTGATGTCTTGGAAGTTGGAGTTGGGGTAGGAAGGTGTTGGTGGCTTTACGGCACAGCACAGCACAGCACCACAGTCCTCAGTAAGCCAAGGTGCTAAAATTAACTGATCCAAAGGCTTGCTAAGATATATTAAGCTCATCTCGAGCATTTTTGTCCTTTAGGAGTGAGGTCACAAGTCTTGTGACACCTCTAGGCTCGGTATTGTCTCTGGTGCAACCTCATCTCAGCTGCTATGTCATAACAAAACGCCATAAGCATTGTTTCGCCCTTGCTAAGCAGTGTATATTATATTCTCAGTCCCCCCTCCTCCTCCCCCATAATCGTCTGTAATATCCAAATCCTCAAATATCACACACAGCATGGCAGGCTCACACATCCCATCCGTTCCTCCACCATGGACGCTCAAAGGCGACATCTACGCCTTCATATTCTGGACGTCTCAGTCACAGGCCAAAGAAGGTCTTCCTTCCATGGCTTACTCTCCCCTTGAAGGACAATCTGGCTTTGCTCAAGATCAGAAAGCTCTTGGAGGTCTGGGTATGTTCCAGCTTATCCGCTACACGGACTCTCCAGTCGGACCCTACGATGAACTTATTCTCGCGCCGGGGGCTTTTGGGTATGAAAAGGAAGATGAGAATGGGAGGAGAGTTAAAGGGAAAGGTGTCAAGATTACGAGGATCTATGTTTCTCATAAACATACGTGCTACAACGGCAGAAAGAGTACGTCTACTCTCTCAGCATCTTCTATCTTGGCCGACTAACAAAGGATATCCAGACTGGAACGTCCCCAAGCACCTCGCCAAGTTCGACTGGACTGACAACTCAAATGGTTCTATAACCGTCAAAGTATATCCTCACGATACATTGCCCACAGACTCCGGTAGCTCTGAGTCAGCCTCACCAGATCCCACACCATTCTTCCAAGCCACCTTCAAGCCCATTCGCTATGCGCCGTCATTTCCCTTCCGAACTTCATGGATCAACTATGTGGGCTTCGACACCACTCTGGTCTTTCCTCCTCTCCCTGAAGGCTCTGGAAGTCAGGGCGAGCTGCCTGGTACTGACCAATGGTGTTCTGTTGTTCCGCAGCAGTCTACGTCTAAGTGCATGTTGGGCTGGTTTGACGTTGAGCAGCATCGTGATGAGGAGGGCAGGTTGACGGGTGAGTTTGAGAACTTCTGGCCTGGTTGGTCCAAGTGGCAGATTGGGATCAAGATGGAGAACTCTGTTATCGAGTTTGATCATCCAGAGACATGGGAGCCTCCGAGAACGAGACTATAAGCAACATTGATAGTTCACAGTTTGTTTATATGGATCTGAAAATCAACTTGGCCATGAAGCAATCTCTGCTCGAGATCTATGCGCTAGGAGAGAGTCATGCAGGTTACTATATACGTAAGTAAGCAAATGCCTCTTTACCAAAACACCGTTAACTCCAGTGTTTGCGTGCCACAAAATAATGAACAACCTCAACCCCGTCTCCCGACCAACAGGTTGCCTCTGTTGGCTCTCCGTACCCATATCCGTAGCCCATGTCTGTATAAGTACCCCAGTCTACGCAAGAAATACAGCCTTCTTGAGCAGCCCACTGCTCGCTCTTTCGACCCGTCCTTCAAACATCAAACATGTCCAACATTGTCATACAGTCACTACTCCGCTCTCAGAATCAGCCCTGTAAAAGCTGTTCGATTTCCTCAACATCCCCTCTCAATCGTCATAAGCCATCCATACAGGATAGTAGCAGGGCCATAAGGCCTTTGTCGATAGCTATATTCAAAACTAACACCGGGGGTGAAGTTGATCAATGGCTGCTTGTTTTTCGGCAGATCGCCCTTTTGTGTTTCGCATCGGTTGAAGTATTGGTTGCCAGGGCAATCGGTGTCAGTCCCATATTCATCCATCAAGGCAGACGATCAACGTTTATGCACCGTAGATGCGGCTAGCTCTGTGAGGGTAACACATTGTCTGACATTCACTTGGTGACTTCGTTCACTCAGTGTTTCCAGTTCCCCCCTGTTTGGCCACTACTTCTCGTGCATAAAACTCGACAAGCATAGTCGCATACGCTTCCAGATCTTCCACTGGAACGGCTAATCGAAAATCGTTGAGGAGCAAAAACTGGAGCTCAAGGTGGTTTAGTTCAACCAAAGGCAGACCACCAACCTATCGTGTTGTTAGTTTCATCTCAGCGAGAAAGAGGCTGCAGAGCATAGTCACATACCTTGGCATATCTTGAATTGGTGTAGAAAACATCTGAGAAGAACTTGCTTGCACACGTCACACCAGAGATGATGAGGCGGTGTATATTGAAACTGTCCACAACAAAGTATGTCGCCGATGCAATACCACTGTATTCAGTGGGGGTAGCAGCTCCCCTATGGCTGCTTGTCCGGCTTGGTCGAGTTGAGTCGGTCATTTCCTCATCGTCGTCATCTGCTAGGTCCGAGTCACTCTCGTCCACATCCATGCCTTCACCGCGCATAGGGGTGTCTTGGGGAGAAGTTGCGTTTGGCTGCTGGGACCGTGTTTGCCGTCGGTTCTCTTCGTTCTTCGTGACCATATCGTTGACGCGTTCGGTCATACGATCAAAGTATACCAGCAGACTGAGGAAAACCTCGTAGGTAGTGGGACAGTATTTGTGTATTCTCGAGAGGTAGCTGAGAATGGTGATAGCAGGGACATTCTTCCCGTGAAAAGCGAGAACTGAATGGTTCAACGATGAGATCGAGCTGCCACTGATGTCCCCAGACTGATTGGCCTGTTGTTGATGAGCAACATTGCGCTGCATTGCATCGTGCTGTAAATCGTTGGTGGTCGTGATCTTTGTTAGTAACGCAGCAACCATCTCGATGATATCCCCTATGGGCATGCCACTAATCTCATACTTCATCTGCTGAAGGGGCGGATCATTGAGGATGCCAGATCCGCCATTGCCCGATAGCAGGTCGGCGCTGGCCAGACTCTGGATATGCGCTAGATCACGGATGTGTATGACAGTCTGTGCTGGCGGTTGCGACGATGCGCTGGAGAGCGGAAAAGAAGGGTTGGGTATTTGGAAGTCGTCGGATGCAGGAGATGGCTGTTGAGCAGAAGAGTTGTGAGAAATTGGGCCGGGCTGGGAAGCGTGACCTAGGGGACCAGAGTCCCTCGCGTCAGATGCCATAGACGGACTCTTTGCATCATCGGCATAAGCAGGGCCGGTGGCAGCAGCGGGCGATGAGGACGGAGGCGGGGAGGGGAAGCGTGAAGCTCCGCCAGTGGCCGACACGTGGGCGGTTTCGTGACCCTCAGGCACTGGAGTAGAAGTTGTTGACTCTGAAGCCGATGCAGATGCAGGCGCGTGCGACCACGTTGCAGAGCTGTGGTTGCTACTGAAGTCGGCGAGTTCTGCTGTACGCTGCGCTCGCGGGGTAGTGGAGCGTCGTGATCGGCTGCCGGATCGGTAAGAAGAGGAAGAGTCGTGTGAGTGATGATGTTGAAGGGAGGGGTTGGCAATCATGGTATGAGGATATGAGGTGTCTGAGATGATGTCTCCAATCACAGCGGCCATAACATCGCTATCGTGTAGACTTTCGTGGGTGATTGAAGCGAAAGTTATTATTAAGAGAAACGGAGGGGTATCGTTGCTGTCGCTGGTCTCGCAGAGGAAAGTGAAATCGTAAACGGCGAGTAAACTGCGGGACAAAATAAAAGCAAACTATTAGTCGTCAATATCACATAAAA
The DNA here is from genome assembly GCA_014898875.1 of Fusarium miscanthi. Lineage (NCBI taxonomy): Eukaryota > Fungi > Ascomycota > Sordariomycetes > Hypocreales > Nectriaceae > Fusarium > Fusarium miscanthi. The sequence goes on from JAAVUA010000158.1 coordinate 43,330, forward strand.
CAATATCGTGTATGATAAATATCGCTTCTTTGGGGATTCCAAGCTGTGGAAAAAGATCGAGGCAATGCAGAATGGAGCGATGACGATGTCAGAAGCCAAGACAAGTTGAGGAAATCGAAAAGAATCAAGCAAATGGAGGGGACAACATGCAGTAGAGGGGGAGAGGATCGGGCCGGTGGAGACGCCTAAGAACCAGAACCATAACCAGGACAAGGACAAGCCCGACAGTGGATGCTGGAGACTTTTTGGAGGCTGAGTGTGCAGTCACTGGGGCCAGAATGAGGGGACTCCTGGTCAGCCTGACTGACTAGCAACTGGCGTCGTCCAGTGGGTGCCCAGGCGTTCAACAGCCTGCTAATGAGTGGCCCTCACAGCGCACCAGAGCAAAGCACCCGCCCCTCGTGGGTGAGCCAACGGGTACCGAGTGGTGGTCGAGGCGGCTGGTCGACCGGACGGTGGGGTGAAGGCCGATTCATTCTCCCCGACAAAATCTCGGAACCAGCTCAGTGGTGCATCTCCCTGGTCTGATTGGTGTATCTTGTTGCAACGATTCAGGGTTCTGAGTGTTTTTTTGGTTCACCCTTCTCCTTTGCTTGCCATCTTTTCTTTTTCTGGATAATTCGAGGGTGTACCAGTGCAATCCACGGCTACTTTAACTGTCTCTGTATCCCATCAAGAGAATCAATTCATGTTGGGTGGGGGTTGCGGTGTCATTTGTCGTCGATCATATCCTGTCAAGAGGATGCACAAAAGATATGCCCATGGCTTTTCGTCATTCGAGACAAATATGCGGATTTGCATGGCATAGCCTGATATACTACAGGCAATTGTTCGAATAACGAGAGCGACGGGACGACCATCGCGTTGCCACCTGCAGTGTCGTTGAAACCAGGAGGTTCAACGATATGTCCGATATGTCGGCCATGACAACTGTAGTGGCGTTTGTGAATTCGCATCCGTCTTGAAAGCACAGGCCGACGACGTCACCACCCCTGCCCCATATTGTGCAGCCATCCAGAACTGAGGGTGGGTGGCTGACTCGGTCCCTGAGACTGTTCACCAGGCGCCCGCGCGTTTGCGACAATTTTCCTTCGTGGTCGGGTTTCACTCAGGTTTGGCAAACTGAATTTGACGCTCAAGTATTGATGAAGGGTGACGATATGTGGTACACGAGGGAATAATAAATGGCAAGGCAAACAACATGAAACTGGGCACATGAAACACATTAAAATGAAGCAAACATATGGCGCACTTACCGAAGGCTATGCAGATAAAAGCAGATTTCGTTTGAACCAGGTAAAGCCAGTCGCAAGTGTATATGGGTGTAACAGATATAAAAGGAGCTACCGTGCGAATTGATTCAGGGAGATGCTCGAAGAGCCTCTTTGGATTCGGAGTAGGTTGAGGTTAAGTCAAGTTAAGAGTGACAAGCACCAAAGGATAGAAAGCGATTGGTTGTCTTAGGTAATGTTGAAGCGTGATTCCAAGACTGGAGCGTCTTCCGGAGAAGGCGACGGACACGGCGAGGAGCGGCCACCGGAGCGGAGCGCGTTAGCTGAGGATAAGTCCAGAGCCTTGGTCGATTGACACTTCCTAAAAGAAATGAATCGAGATCAGCTGCCGCTTAAAATTCATTAAGCTCGAACGTGTGAGTGCGTCTTCTATTCGGATGTAAAATACTAGAAGCAGTTCATATCACCACGTTCGGTTTCGTTATAATAACCAGGCCGATAAACAGATACCACTAGGAAATAGCGGGCAACAAATCGCTGTAAGCTCCGAGGTCCAGCAAAGCGACACGCAAGCAAGCACTGAAGTTCGACAAACGCAGCTATAAAATTCTTGGTTCATCAAGCCCCGTTCACTGCAGGGTGAAGAACGACAGCGAATCGAATGACACGGCTTTGGGGTATGTTTTGGCTCGGTCGACCAATTTAGCTTGGCCTGGAGGCTTTGGTACTCTTATGGTCCGTTCGCTGGGGCTGGTCTGGATCTGAATCTAGCGTAGGGGTCTCACGGGTCTCTCTCCAGGTCAGGCGAGTGGCCTGTCGATAATGGCTCGAGCTCGCTGTGTAGTGGAGTAGAGATGGAGACGAGTTGATCAGCAACTCGATATGTGATATTCACGTCTCGAGGTACGTAAGGCTTAGTCAACTGCTGTATGTTAAAAAAAGAAGGAAAAAGGAAAATCAACAATGACGGGGGAACAACGATATGCGTAGTCGGTGGAGAAGAGGAAAGGAGAGAAGCTATTTTTAATATCTCTTGGCGAGCAGTGAAATTGTTGGAAAGTTGTTGAGTCGACTCTAAATCCGGGAAGGACTCCATCAAGCGCTTCCTTCTTCCTTGATCCTGATTCTTCTACTTATCTGTCCCAAGGAAGGAGTCTTCCTGCTTACTTGTTAGGACCGTACCTTCCTAAACAAATACTAGTGATTGTAGATCAGGGGTTTTGGCAACGACGGGACATGGCAGGCTTTGTTAAGATTGAGATATCTACAAAACAATGGCATCGTGCTCTGTATTTCATCCTTTCTCTTTTTCTATGCCAGCTTCAAGAACTGACATTGTATCTTGTCGGTTTGAAGTGGTCCTCCACATTTCCAGAAACAGCCCAGAGCCAAGGATCGACGCACGTGGGTGTGATCACTCTCCTCTTTGAGAAACAAACAAGTGATGTAATATTTTCAACAAAAGCCAAATTCTTCAAAAACCAGATTCTATAACTCACCTCCGAGTATGGAAATCAGTGTGGTTGCATAGAGTTGTCATGCATTAAGGCTTAAACTCGATAACTCAAAAGGCAATGCATAGTGAGATCTTCAGTCTTTAACAGATTATTCGCTGTTTCAACTCGACCTCTCAGGCGTATTATAAGAGGGACAACCATGCTTCTTATTATATAGTTGATGTCCTGCTCAGTATGTAACCAAGAAAACTTATATCCCTAAGCTCAGATGTCAAAGACAAGTAGTACAAAAGCCTACTAAATCTATCCCAAGGATACATAAGTATTTTTTGTCATCTACAAAAGAGGTTGTAGGTTTTTTGCCTCCCCTTGACTACCAAGGTATTAGTAAAAGTTCAGCATCCAAGTCATCATTTCAACCTGGTTGACACCACAGCCATCAGCTTGATACAACCTCCAACTCGGCGTTCGGTAAGTTGTCGACCGAAGGTAGTACGTAGTTGCGAGTTGATAAGCCCTCTCAAACTGAGTGGACGACCAAGATGCTGAATACCGGTTATCTGCAGATTGACCGTTTCAACTATACAAAGCCGCCAACAACACGAGGACTCATCACCTTCATCATGCAGCATCCCTTTGTCATCCTGGAACTTTCACGAAAACAAAACTTGATATAGGGTTCTCCTGCGTCTTTTTCCGTTGGCAAGGTTCCACACCGGATATAGGCAAAGGACCACCGACATCGGGTGCAACCTCTTTGGGGCTGCAGTCTCACAGTTGAGTCTTATGCAGGAGAGTGAATTTACAATCCCTGATCACTTGAAAAAGGCTCCTTACAGTGGCGATCTTTCTCATTTCCATGGATGTACACGTGCCCTATCTTCGTCAATCAAGGTCTCTGCCTATTTTCGCTGGCTGATATAAATCATAAGATACTTCAAAGTTCACCGCTCAGGTACTACCTATACGATAAGGGCCAAGACAGAGTCAGTAGAGTAAAGCACGGGCATCTTGTGCAGTCGCCTTGAACCATAGAGCATTTGCCGTTCCAGCACATGGCAAGTGTTCAGCTGAAATAGCGACTCCCGCATCACCAGGTATTTACCACACAGGTCTCGTGAGTCCCTCATTTGTCGCCCTGAGTCCACTCTACTGCAAGTCTTGAGACACCAATTTCGTCCATCACTGGAAGCCTCATTCTAGAAGAGCGGTGAACAATCTAGATAGCCGCCACCACTTATCTATGTACGCCTTGCTTTGGAAAGCGATTCATTTGGGTTGTTTCGAATTGATTTACACCATCATGTAGGCTCGTATCCCAGTGGCTTGCAGCCAAGCAATGTTACCCCACGTTATCAACCTAATCACAGCTTCACATGCTGCGGGGATTGGACTTGGATCGCGGCCCGATGCATATCCCGTTCCGCTCCCATATTAAATCCTGATTTGTTTACAAAGAGGTCGGTAGATGTATTGGCTTTCTTGTTACCATTATCTAGTGTACAGCGCTTCCAGCATCTATCGTTGGCTGTTCTCTGAAGAGTCTGACCATATGCTCTTCATTCTTTACCCCAGCATCGGCTACGGGTGTCCATGGAAGGCCTCTCCCCCGTTCGCGCACCCTTTGTCATGACGGGTTTCATAGTAGCACTGTTCATGCTAAGTCGTTTCTCCTTTCCTCACTTTGTCCTGTTCAATAAGGACGATTACTCGTGCCGCACGGCGTAGTCGGTATCTGGGAGATACAAGTGTCGGTCCGCACCGTCCTTGGTGAGGACGACCATTCGAATGACACCACCAGAGCTACCATCCCACTTGATGGCCTCCCTCAAGGCTCCCTTGACGAAGTTGACTGCATCATCCTTCTCCATGCCCTCTCGCCAGTTGGCATCACAGTAACCGTAGATGTAGGTCGATCCTGAACCGCCGATAGCATAAGATTGCTTGTGAAGGGAGCCGCCCAGGGGAATAGAGTAAACTTGGCCACCGAATCGCTCATCCCAACCAGCAATGATGAGACCAGCTCTGTAGATGATGATTAGTATCAGTTTAGATTTGAGATGGGGTTGTCGGAACGTACGACAGTCGGTCCTTGTTGGCGTAGCAGATCTCCTGGAAGATTGACGCAGCAGTCTGTGTCATGGGGGGCTTGCCATTGGTCATGGCAAAGAGCCCGAGCTGGTATTGAACAATGTCGGCAACAGCCTGTGTGTCGGCAGCTGAACCAGATCGGCAGCACCAGATAGTGTCGTGTACTCTCGTCAACTTGTCTGTCACTCGGTTTGCGATGTAGGCACCGGTCGTTGTTCGCGAATCCGCACCTGAGAATAAATGTTAGTAGATAGGCCTTCTTCGGGGCATGAGATACCTACCAAGAATGACACCATCCTTGAAAGTGACCGCCATACTATGATATGTCAGGCTATGTCGTCTGCATCATTAGGGACGCACATACATCGAGGTTCCCAGGCTTTAAACATGTTAGCAAGCTGCAGCTAATGACAGATATATCATCCAATACTCACTTGACCTCTCCCTTCTTCAGACGATCCATATCAACATGGATACCGTCTAGTAATATCTGTAAGCTTCCATATCGACAAGGCCAAGCTATGACGAAAGAGTTCCAACGCACCCTCGTTCAATACTCCAGCGTTACCGAACTCCATTATGACAATTTGGTGGTGTTTTCTTGAATTCTCAAAGGTATTGGTTGATTACTCGTTTCGGAGTCGTGCTTCGTAGTGGTTTGTGGTCGTTGCTCGCTGCTCGGGGAAGGCTGGAGCTCAAGTGAAGCTCAAGGCAGCTCTGAACGCGCAGCCGCGCCAAACAGCCAGCTATTGTGTCATGTGATCTTCCACGTGACCACTTGAAGTTGTTTGCATGAAAGATGAGGTTGACTCTAACAGCACTCCGAATTCTTGATACAGTCATTGGTATGATCTTATGGAACTTGTGAGCGTTTTTCATGTGTTATTGTCTTTTTTTGTCGCTTATGGCAGTTACGCGTGCAGGAGTTTGGAGGAATTGTGGTATATCAAGCATGAACCAGCTGGACCAGCCAAAGCCAGCACATGCGCGTTCCGCCTACTGAATTACTTGTACATCAATGTGGATGTTTATATTCTAACTCTTTAATGCTTATGCAACTCCTGGTCCGGTCCCTCGGCCTGGGTAGCTGCTGTGGTTTCTGCAACACCCTCCTTCTTGTCCTTATCACCACAGCCACAGTCGTAAAAGTCGCCAATATTTTCGCAGTCGAAGAGAGGCTTGTGTACCCTCTCGTTGACAATGTTGTGGGCGAAGCACAGCCATCCAGCCGCTGCGTTGCGGCTGCTGGTCTGTGGCGGATACTGGGCGAGAAGCTTTTGGAAATGCGCCGCACACTGGCCGCAGGGATAGAGTCGGGCGAATAGGTGCATGAAGGTCTCGAGGGCCATTCGATCGTCCTTGGTAGGCTTGTCGGGGAATCGCGCCATCATCGTATGGAGAAACTTCCACGTCGCGTGGCCAAGTTCAGCCCTGTGAAGCCGTGTTAGTGGTGCTTTTACTCGTGAGAGGAAGGTTTATCAACATACTTCAACGTCGCGTTCTCAAGCTTGGGCGCAATGGAGTTGCCATTGAGGAGACCAGCAGGCAGAGCGCCGAGGTCAGCAGCGAACTCAGATCGAGGGGCTTCTTTCAGGGGCAGTTCAACATCATTTTGGTATTTAGGAAGAATACTGCGCGAGGGTCCGGAGAAGAAATAGGATAAGGTAAAGAAGACTCCGAGGACCAGAATAAAGGTCAGTGTTAAATGCTGTCGACGAGCCATGATTAAGTGTTGAAGTTAAAAGAGTGAGATAGAGGTTGATCCTCCAGAGGCTTGAGTCGATGGCTCATGATAGTAGATAAATTCCGGCAGGGACCTCTATCGAACGAGCTTCTGGGCGAAACTAACCAGTTACAGCAAGAGACCCTGGGAGTCCTGAGGCAGCGGGTGGTCTAATTGCACAAATGAGACGCCAGATCACCCAAAATAAAGTGGCATGAGTGGTTGGTGGGGCCGGCCGTCGCCGGGACGGATGCCTGTTGAGATCGGTGGATCCCCGGGAGCATACAATCACGAGTATTGACGTTCAACTTCGTGTGCGAGTTGCATCACGATTAAAGCACAAGAGTATGTTGTTGAATGCTTACTTTGGAAGTGGTGTGGAGATGAAGGGTTCGAATTTATTGTTATCTCTCTAAGTAGTATTAACTATCTCGTGCAATCTCAAGGTATTATGAACAAATATAAGCATATAAAATCCAAGGCCAGCACAACAGTCTCACATATATATCACCCCTATAAACATCTAGGTCAAGCATATATCACCATTTAATATCCGCCGGCAGAAATTTTCATACTCTGGCGCCGCGTGCTGAACACTTGATTCCATTCTCATTACACCTACCCTGTACATATAGTGGAATTCGGATCGATAAGCGTATCGGGTTGGCTAGAACTTGTTGATATTATATACAAGCCAATGTTCATTATCATTTAATATTATTGACACATTGGATCTATGGGGACAGTGTGGTGGGTATATTTGTATAGTCCTGTATAGGTAGGTAATTCCATTTGGGCGTGTACCAAACGGTTGGAGACTATGACCGGCTGAAACAGTTAACCCTCAACACAGTTGCGTATCACGATGAAACATACACATAGATAGACGGACACAAGGAAAAGAACAACATAGTGCGAGCTCACACATCCAGGAAGACAAATGTAAAAAGCTACAAACTGTAGAATGAAAGAGCAATATGTTTAGCTTGAGGACGACCACCACACAGAGATGACATTCAAGCTAACTAGTCACATTGCTGATAACAGTCGGAGAGTGCTAACCAAGTTTTGTCAGTTAGCATCATACGTATGAGTCCCTCATCCAGGTTGTTAGACCTTCCAACATCAATATCGCGAACAACCCATGAGAACATAGACACAGAAAATGACCAGTCACTAGATGACCGAATCAAGGAAAGCATAGAAAGAAACTTCACTAGAAATCCAGACTAATATTGGTATTGTCATCAACTAATGAGCCAAGCAACCTGCCATGCGATAAAATTGATAGACAAGAGACAGATCTATGAATAGCAGAATCAGAGTCATCACTATTCCCATAAGGTTGATAATATATGAAACCAAGATCCAAGTCACATTCCAGAGTTGCCTCGTGGCTTGTCTTGCTTTCCATCACACCTTCAAATACGCATAGCCCTGTTTGCAAATGTGACAGAGATACTCGACATGCATGGCCTGGAGGCTCAATAACTAACCATTCCAGCCCGGATGGAGAACAAAGGATAGACTTATGCATGTCTTAGTTCACGGGTTATTGAATGTCTCTAGCAGATTGGAGGGACCGCTAATATAAAGCCACTCGCATACTTAGCCCGATCAAACCAAGACCATTACGACGAGGGCAGTCATTGGCATGCAAAAAGCATCAGCCATCTGTATGAATGCACACAGCGACCTGCTGGAGGAGACACTCATAGTGATGTCCTCCGGCTTATAGAAACCGAGACACGTTGAGGCCGGAAGAAGAGGCTAGACCTTAACCTCCTGATTGGATGTGATCAGCCTTGCAGACCAACCCACCAAGACGAACGACAAACAAAGGGCCACAACAGAGAGTATAAAGACGAATTCTAACATGATGACATCGGATGTCCCAGCTTGCTTTTGGTATGTATATGTCCGCTGTGAAGTGACATCTGAAGTGTCATCCAGTGTCATCCTTGACATATTAGTATGGATCACATTCATGTCACGAGCTGAAGAAACCAGGATAGAACGAGGAGATGAGGCTCTCCGCCTTGATGGAATTGAGAGGAAACAACCGAGGATGGGGATTTGACTCGGCTGTTTCAAGAAGTGGTAGTTCACCGAATCTAGCGAGGCGAGCCGTCGGCGGCCTCGTCTCAGGAGGCACTGCTATCATTAGCCTTTGCTGAAGGACGGCGGTAGAGCCGGATGGATCTTTGCTGGGAAATGCAAATTACGCTACCGAGTCTGCTGTCTCTCAAATGTTTCTCGAAGGGACACTCGTTTCGTTTCAGGCAGAGTCAGCTACTGACTGACATGGGCTATAAACATCAGGTCAGGCAGGGAGACGCCCGCCAATACCAACAAGACAACGCTTGCTTGGACCCGTATTCAAGAGCGGTAGGGCGAAAGCAACCTGGACGGCGGTGGTGATGGTGGAGGCATGTAGGTGAAAGCCGCATACACGGACGATCTGATAGGAGAGATTGTGATGAGACGATGCAGTTTCCAAAGCCTGGGAAACATCTGAATCAGTTCTGGTCATCCGGACCCATAAGGAGATGGATAGAGATTAAATGAGCATGTAGAGTCTCTTGGCAACGAAACCATCACGATGAACCAAGCCAAACATTGCCTAAGCTGGCCAGGAAGAAGCGGTAGAAACAAACGGAGCGGATACTCGGGAGAAAGAATCGAATCACTGAGGTTGAGATCGCGTCAAACAACGCGACCACCAGTATGGCAACTGTTCATTTGAGATGCAGGGGAGGGCCTGTTAAATTGCGGCCAGATTAGGCCACGGACATCCCAATCTGGTGAGACCCTGGACCACTATTTCGTATTTCTGGAGCTGGAAATAGCCTATGATCGGCCTCTGCTTTGATGAAGCCAGAAGAGACTAACGATGCTGGCTGCTTCAGGTGAATGCCAGGAGAATTTTCTTCAGTCTATCGATTCTATCTGCAGACGGTGGACGGAGTTGAACAGAATTGTTGTTGTTATGCAAAGTGGCTGAGCATTTCACAACAGGGCGGAAAGAAGGTTCACGGAACCAATCTCCGTTCATCATGCAATAGGTAGGAGAATACGGATATGGACAGCACAGATGTAACTCTAGATAACTTTGTTGGCGCCTATTCTATGTATAGGTAGGTAGGTATACATAGAGCACCACGCGCCGGCGGTTTGTGGGGATAGAGTAAGACCGTAGGCCGACATGGAACGAAGTGGGAAATACGACGGTAACATTGAAAGACAGGAGTAAGATACGGATAGATTAGAGTCAAATGGCCTCTAAGTTAAATTGAAGAGAGCGATCTTATGCATATATGTCAGTTGTTAACGGGGTGTAACCTTAAACCAGGACGCTCAGGCGAGAGAGGTGCCTTGGAGATAAACAAGATGAAGATTGCGTCTTTCAAATACAAAGGTCAACATCCTTAACCAAGCTCATCCAGGATGACAATAAGCATCAATGAAGGATCTCGGAGTCATCTGTAGGTCATCGAATGAGCCCGTGACCGAGGATCATTTGAAGTCGACAGCCCGAGATGAGAACGGAGTTTATTAAACAGACCAGGCCAACCCTAAATTGAACTGATCTCTGCATATCACAACCACAACACGAGAAAATCATGTGCGAAAGAAAGCACACTAAGAATCAGTTCAGTAGAGATTTGCGCGTGAGACATTTAATACCAAGAATTATTGGTAAACCGACGCGCAATCTCTGGCGCTCAACCAACCGAACCACAGCATTTTTCTGTCCGCCGTAAATTCGTTGCATTTTCCAGCGCCCACGTGGAGTTGTGGAATTCGCTGCTGCACAGAATAACACGCTGCGAACCAACCAGCTCGAGTTCGTCGGCATCCATCAACTCAATCGAGGTGATGGCGGACGTTGTCTGACCCTTAGTTACTCATAGGGCCCCGGTCAAGCCACAGTCACAATCTATTGTCAAGTTATTTCGCTTGGACACGGAGAATCTCGAGTCAAAGAAATGGCTTGCGAGGCCGCCTGATTGTGTCCGATATATTATCATCAATCATCCGGACCAAGTCAAACCCCAAATAATATTTTCTTTTTCGTATGAAATCGCTCATATTAATGCAAGGGAGAGTCTGACCACAGAATGACGGAGCCATGTCTACCAGGCCTGCCAGATACCGACAATGAATCTCCAGTCTCGCATGCCACGGAACGGTAGGGACCAGGGTAGTGATGATTAAAGGCTTAAGCCCCCCAGGTCCAAGTGGCGCTGCCGAGACGAAGCTAGCCGTTGCTAAGACTTTGCTCAAGCGGGTCTTTCTGTGCCCGATCTTCAAGTGCAATTGGGCTTTCCCCTGTCGTCAAAAATCAAGTCGGCCCCATCACAAGTCGGTTCCTGGATCGCGACGCTATCCATGCCACGGGGTGGCCCTCTTTTTGGGCCAGGGAACGCACCAAGGTGTCGCTGGACGGGAGGCTACTGATTGCGGTTAGAAGTTAGTCGATACACGATCAACCATTGATCGGTACCTTGCTCTTGATGATAGCCACATGCTGAGATGGGTATTGTAGGGGACACAAGTTTGTATCGTCTCGTGCTTCCACTCCCGCGTGAAACCTCTCTGGGTGGTTGCATCACCTCTTCCACGCGCTGTCGTTCACCATCCATCCAGAGTCTTTCGTTGGTTAACAGAAGCCACGGTTAAATGTTGTACAACACCAGCCACGAATAAGACTCATGAGTCGGATTGAACAAGAATGTCCCTGTTCGTGATTAAGCAGTTATGAACTGCCGATGATAACGACAAGGCGTGTAGGTTAACTCATAAGCGAGATCATCTCTGAATGCATTGAATCTATCACTACCGTCACATCGCCCCTTTGAAGATTTTCGGTACGAGGGCCACATGTGGATTGCAGAATTGAGTTGTGAATTGCGATTTGACTTTGAAGTTTGTACACGGGGAAGCTTTCCTGTCAGATCCTCTGTTCAACTCGGAACGTCTCCCGTGTGAAAGGAAGGGAGAAGCAAAAAGACTGGAGTTGTAAAACGTGCACACGCAAGCTTTTGTAATGTAGATGAATATGATGAGCATGTTGTACGTGTTAGTTTCTGAGGTCGTCGATCTTTGTACTAAGCTATGCCTTAGTAGTCTACAAAACTCGAATTTGTCCAATGAGAATAATCCGACTATGATGCTTATCCCTTGCAGCTCAGGGCTCCATCAAGCTTTACACTTGTCTGGCCTCCAAACTCACACAGCTCTGCATAACCTGCACAACTCATCAACTCCATCACTGCATAATGATTGGCATACCACAAGCTTTGAACTGGCTGGCTCCCCGGCAGATGAGAGACAGAGCCAGTGTTTGGGACTCAACGCTACGACATGGTCCGTCGATTTCCACCAACGACGCCGCTGTAGCATGGCCTGCGCTGGGCAAATCATGTCACTGAGTGTTTGCTTTCTGCTTCACCATCGCCCTCCAGCATACCGGTTCTCCAACATGCAACATATGGAGCCGCATTACTGAGTAGAGGAGCACCGATTCGCACTCTATAGCTCCTCTCGTTATTGCTGACAGCAGAAGCCAGGATGAATTGAGTCAACCGTGCCGCACCCAGGCATTGATACCATCATCTCTTCGATGGTGTGCCGCTGTAACAAAGCAATCTCAGCCACACCCTGGCTCCTCGTTCACGGACTCAAAACCCCTACAGGTACAGGCTGCACACCCACCAAGCCCCGTTCCGTTAGGTGCGCAATTTCAGGTTGGCGGTTGTGCTGGCTTTATGTGCCGCTAGACAGCCCGCTATCGCAAGTAGCGTGGCTCGTTGTGCATTGGCAGTCCGAGGCTTGAAGCGGTTCGAGCAATCTTTGGCGCCTCTGACCGAAGCCGTCAGGAACTTTCAACGGGTGCGATCAACGGTGGAAGGCGTTTGCGAATGCAGCCTCCTCGAGGAATACGGTTGGTTGGCTTTACGGTAGCTCCCGAGAGATTCCAACAATAGCAGACGGAGGCGCTGAAGCATTCCCAGAGGTGACGCTGCATTTTCTCAACTGAGCCATTCTGTGTGTTGCTGATAAGAGAATACATCGTGCCAACTGCCTGGTACATTGCGTGAACACGAGATTGACAGCTAATCCACTGTACCAATTGCTCAGCCCTTGAGTACCCGCCCAATGTCAAGGGGGTTGGTGTGGATGGTATCCTCTCCTTTGTTCGTCTCCCCAGGTCCAGGTCTAGGTCCACCTGAAATGGCAGTACGGAGCACGAAGCCGTGCTGGTCGCCCTAGCTCTGGTTCAGGTTCATTCTCAACGCTCAGTCAATGATCCGGGTGCTAAAAAAAAAGACTGGCAGTGAAGGTTTTAGGTGTTGCACGAATGGACAAGTGCCCGCTCACTATCCATCTTGAGTTAGGTGCATCTCAGTCCAAGCTCAGTTCAGGGTATCTACACTCAGTGGCTCAGGGACTGACTGATTCTCTCTCATCCACATGGACATGGACGGTGGACCCATGCTCGGTGCTTGGTGTTGATGTTGGTGGTCCTGGGCTGGGTCACACCCCCTTGATCCTCGTCCCCTTGTCCCTGTCGTGTTTCCATGCCCTTCCCATCTCCCCATTCGCCTTCATTCCTTCCTTTCCTTCCATTGCCTGCTTGGTTACTGACTGTACTTGCTTGCTCACTCGCTTGTTGGCCCTGTCGCTGTCCCTTCTTTTCTCCAGCCCTTTCTTACATCTAGTACTACTTACATACCTTTACTCTCCTTCCCCTTCCCTCGTTTTCTCTCCACACCGACCTCACCTCCAATCGACAAGCATCAAAGGCGTCGTCGACCGTCACTCTCGATTCTCGACAGCGCTTCTGCGTCTGCAAGCCGATCCCTCGCGAGACCCGTATACGACTTGACTCCCTCACACTCCTTTCATCTACAACGAACGGAGTCTGGCTGCCAGTAGGACCTCTGGAGGTTCTAGCAATCTAATCAGCAAATGTCGACGTAACGATTGATTTAATAATATCCCTCGCCAAACCGACAATCTGCCAAGACTACGATACCTGGAGAAAGAAACCGTAACGGATCCTAATCTGAACGACACGCGTCTGTTTTGAATCACATTTGACGATATTTCGTCAGTCACTCTTTTGAATTGATTTTGGAATCGCATATACATACGCTCTACGCAAACTATATGTGAGTTGAACTTTTATTCCGTGTGGTATGGTTGTGGTATTCTGGGTTTCGACATCAGTCCGATGGACTGATGTGATGAAGGATAGGGTGGATGCCGGATTACACAACTGATCATGGTACGGAACGACGACTAATGCGACTAAACAGATTACACTCGTTGACCTAATAGTCAAGTACATTCGCTGAAACTTATTCCTGACAGTGAGTCTGGCGATACACAGAACGAAGGCTTCAATCTGACAACAGGTTCAGCATACTCACCACCCACCCAATCCGATCCTCAACACTGTAAATACTCAGTCCCAATCACCAGGCAGTATCAACAATGCACGCAAAGAACTTCATTGTTGCCCTGGCTTTGGCCTCTTCATCTGTTGTCGAAGCAAACCGACCGCGCATGTACATTCCTCGACAGGTCAAGCGAGTAGTCGAGGACAATGCTCCAGTCGCCCCAGAGAACCAACCAGCTCATGTGATAGAAAGGCGGGAGCCTGCTGATTCATTCATCAAGAGCCTCATCGACAAGAACAGCCGAAAGCAAGCGAGCCAGGAGGATGGCGTCAACTTCGATCCAACACTGCCTCTGGGCTTCAAGAAGTCTGGACCTAGTGCCAGCGCCCCTGCTCTCATCATTCAGCCAACAACAAGCGAGGCCCTCCCCGAGACCACCGAACCTGCTGTCTCTACCGACTCCCCCACAGAAGCCGATACTGGCATTCTCCTAGCCCCCAGTGGTATCGTCACATCAAAGACAGCAGCCCAGTCCGCTGAACCTGCCAAGACAACAGCAGCTGCGGTCAAGGAGCCTTCGACTGAGGCACCGAAGAAGGAGGAGACGAAGCCTGCTGCCACTTCCGATGTCGAGGCCAAACCTGCTACCACCGAGAAGCCTAAGGAAGAGACAAAACCCGCAGCTACCACAGCACCTGCTGCCGAGGAACCTTCATCTGTCAAAACTTCTGAAAAGAAGTCGGTCGTCGAGACTAAGACCGAGCCAGCTGTCGTTGAGACCAAGACGGAGAAACCCAGTGCTACAAAAGGCCTTCTCGACCCAGTCGAGAGCATTTTGACATCCGCGCTCCCCGTTGCTTCCGATCCTAAGAAGGAGACTAAGCCTGCTGCTGTTGAGACCAAGACCGAGGAGCCAGCAGTTGAAACCACTGAGAAGCCTAAGACTGAGCCCGAAGAGACTAAGCCTGCTGCGGTTCCAACCACTAACGAAGGACTGTTGGACCCTCTTGAGAGCATTGTTTCTTCGGTTGTTGCTGATCCTGCCGACTCCAAGAAGACGGAGACTCAACCAGCTCCCGTCGAGACCGAGACCGCTAAGCCCGCTGAGCCGGAGACCACGAGCCCAGCCGTTGAGAAGCCTGCTCCCACTACGAAAGGCCTGCTCGACCCCGTAGAGACTTTGCTGTCTTCGGCTCTTGCTGATCCCGCCGAAAACAAGACCAAGGACCTTACCCCTGACCAGACTGAGTCTATCTCTCAACCCGAGGAGACCGGAACACCCACAAGGGAACCTCAGCGTGACAACTCTAAGCCTCAAACTGATGGCCAGACTCTCCCAACCTTCAGCCCTCCCACTGTCGAGACCACCGCTGCCCCCAATGCTGGTGAGACTTCCCAGGGCGGTATCCTGGATCCCGTTGAGACTCTTCTCAGCTCCGTCTTGCCCAACCAGCCTGATGTCAAGACCACATCTCCTGAGGAATCTTCAGCTCCTGTGGACAGCCAGCCTACCTCTGCTGCCCCCAATGGTTCTGAGCAGACTGTTTCCGCTGCTCCTTCAACCGAGCCTGAGACTACTAGCCCCCCCGAGCTCATCCCCACCAGCGTTCTGCCCGATCCTACCGATATCCTTCCTGTTCCCACTGATCTCACATCTGCTGTTCCCGAGCCCTCAAGCCCGGTCACTGTTTCGCCTGTGATTCCTACAACTGTTTCCCCCCCTGAACAGTCCGAAAGCGGTTCTCCGGATCTTACTTCGTTCATTGACCCTAACACCAAGTTCCCCCAAACCGGCAGTGTTGGGCCTACTGATGCTCCTAACACAACTGTGCCTGAGGTGACATCTGGTATAAATTCTGAGCCGCAGCCCACCAGCGAGCCTATCAACGGAACTGAGACTATTCCTAATGTTACGGGCGAGCCTCAGACCACTGGTGCCCCCGAGCCTACCGATGCCAACACGAAGGAACCAACCAACATCACCCAAACTGCTGTCCCTACTGGAAATGCCAGCAATGAGCCTTCAGGAAACACCACAGCGCCTGCTACTGAGCCCGTCACTGAACCTGCCACTAAACCCGCTACCGAGCCTGCTACCAAGCCCGTTGACACAGCTTCAGGCTCTGCTCCTACTGGCAGCCCTGCCACCGAGACTGACGTGGAGACCAACGGCACTGCCACCGCTGAGCCGACCAAGCCTGCTACTGGCGTCGAGACTCAAAGCGCTCCTGCGTCCGAAGGCGAGCAGACCTCTGCTGTTGCCCCCACAGATGAGCAGCCCTCAGTTGCGCCCACTTCGCAGCCTCCTGTTGAAACCGAGACCAAGCCTGAGCCCGAGCCTACTACTCTGGTTCCCACAGCTGCTGTTCCTGTTACCAGTATCCGACCTACTGCCACCCTAACCAACACCAACAACTGGCTGCCCACCACCATTGTCTTCGAGCCTACGTCTATCCCCGCTGCGCCTTCGCAGCCAACTGAGACCTCCACCTCCACCGGACTTCCTGCTAACATTCCCCGTGTGATCCTCCCTAACGACCCCAACAAGCCTATCCCTGAAGGCTCTGTTCCCATCCAGCTGGGTTTCTTGTTCCCTTTCAACTACAAGTTCCTGGCTCGCAACACTGTCGCAGCTGCCCAGCTTTTCAAGTACCTCCCCAAGGCTCTTGCTGATGCTGGTGGCTTCTCCAAGGACCGCATTCTTGTTAGCAAGATTGTTCCTCTTGACACACAGTTCCAGTGGGGATACATCACTGCTCTCGCCAAGATCCACTATCCCGAGAACATGATCGACAGCCTCCAGGCTGATCTCATTACCCCCAACTCCCCATTGTACAACAATGATCTTGAGATCGTCCGTAATCTGACCTCTGTCATCAACACCAAGATCGACATCTTTGGTGACTCGGACACCGACAACAACACCGACAATGGCAACTCGGATGACGGCAACAGTGGCAGCTCGGATGTCTTCGGTAACAGTGGCGAGGGTGACAAGTCTGCTAAGCAGAAGGCCACCACTGCTGGTATTGCCGTTGGTGCCGTTGGTCTCAGCGTCATGTACGGTGCTGCTATGTTCTTGGTCGCCCGACGATACAAGCGCAAGAAGCAACTGGGCCACCGCCGTGCTAGTTCCATTGGCAGCAGCCAGCGTTCTTCTGAGATGCAGTACACCGGTAATGGCAGCCCTGCTCTCATGGGAGGTGCTTTGATGAGCCGTGACTTCTCAGCATATGGCGCAACACATGCTGAGCAAGGCCAGGTCCGTCCCGGCGGCCGTGACAGCCATGGCAGTGGACGCAGTGGTATGGGTAACTCTGCACGAACAGCGTACATCTCTGCGCCTGTTGCTGCTGAGAACTCTCTTGGATGGAACTGATCCAAATCATACCCAGACGGCTGATCGCCTTAAAACCATACACCAAAAAAAATCTATACCTTTTCACCAGTGCACCATTTTTTTATTTTTATTTAAACACTTCGATACCCTTCAGGTGGATTGTGAAGACTACTCCTGCCACTACGACGCGGTGATCAGCTAGTCACTACGAAAATCGCTCGACATGAGCAACCCCAACTCGAAATGTTTCTTTCCACCATGCTCTTTCTTCATCATGTTGAGACGACGATGCGGCATGTGCCTTGCTCTTCATTATAGACTTACAGGTCGGCTGCCCCGGCCCTACATCATTCCCCCTCACGCCTAACGCCTCCAAAGGGGTAGAGCCCCCACGTCCCTTTTACTTATTCGTTCGGCTCCATCCTGGCGACCTGGCCAACCTTTTTTAATGCTCTTGACCTTTCTTTTCTCTTGTCATTGTTTATTGTATCTTGTCGTGGAGGAATTGAGTTGTCCATGTGTAAGAGGAGGGACGGCGAGGCAAGGGATAACGCGGAGAAGGTGAAAAGCTTGGCTATCTAGACAGGCGTTTCGGACGGGACAGCAGACCATGAGAGCAGGTTCTGAAAGATAGGATACATGTCACCTTGTATATAACAGGACTATTTTAGGTGTGTTTGGTCCCTGACTTGTATGCCTTTATCACTTCTGAGGAGAGCGATGGGAAGCGGTGGTATTGTTCAGACTTTTCAAAACGTTAGAAACCAAAGAAATCCAATTAAAGAAAGAAATGGTTACTTGTGAATGCTCGCTCTGTCTTGCCGGTCTCATACTGATATCTCCAAACATTGACTGACTAGTCTGTCCCGTCTTACAGTAGCTTCAGCTCCCTCGATTAAATCTGACAATCATCTATGATCTTGCGTGCATAATTAGGCCATGCCACTACCCGTGATGCTTGTGATCCCCCTTTGGCGTGCAGCTTACCAATGCCAGGTTTGGTGTGTTGAGAGGTTACATCGTTGTCTAGATAAGGCTGATGTGCCGAGTCTATTGGGCGCGGATTGCTCGGACAAGATTGTCTGCATGCTGATCAGGGCCATTTTTACGTGATCTCTGTCTAATGGAATGATCCTTGGCCGAGCTATACCTGGTGACATACAACTTTATCGCTAATAGACTTTTTTCAGGTGTAAATGAGCGTCTTTTGACGGAGCTTCTAAGACATATGCAGCGGGCTTCCCGCTTGTGGCGATTGACTCGTCGGAGGAGTAATTTCCCCTTGCATTAAACCCTGACGGTCGGCCACGCTACGGCGACGGCGCCAACGGTGCGGCGCTCGGGGACTGGGGGCCAAGGACAGGGGTTGGTTAGACTCGATTCTCAGTCTTGGGAGCATTGTCTCGTCTGGCTTGTCAAGCCAGGTCAGGTTGACAGTTGACTATCAAGATGAGTCCAGACTCATCATGTGCAAACCCTGCATCTCGCATGATATATCATATTCCCTGTCGAGGCCCTTTAGCTGCTTCTTGACCTTGTGTGGGCAGACTACGGAGATTTTCGCTCTCTTTTGTTCCTCTCGTCTCCTTTTACTAACTTGATGAATACTAGCAACCCATTGCGTTCATCCGGAGTTCAGGGGCCGTCTTGAAGATTTTGACGCGTGGCGTCACAAACTATCGAAAAAGTTATTAATGGTAAGAGAAGGGAAGTGGGAGAAAAAGATAACATAGGTAGTTATATTGCACTCTTGGAGTTAAGAAAAAGCCAAGCCCCGGAGACAGTCGCATCTAAGAGTTCTAAACAAGAAGCGAAGCTTGGCTACTCCGGCTTCTCCTCTATGAACCTGGGGGGCAGAGAGCTAAAATAAAGAAGGGGGGAAATCAGACCAGTCTAGGTTTCGATAAAAGATTTGCTTTCACGATGCTAGCTCAGCGAGTCTGCAGGTACCGTAGTTAGATCAGGTAACGGCGCGGTTATAACGGTGGACCAGAAGTTTGATGGCGTAAGCCTTGGACGGTTAATTCAGTTGAAGATGGAGATGCCGAGCTGAACTGAACTGAAGAGAACGATCAGATCAGCGTGTTAGTGGGTGTCAGCTTGTCTAATACTAGTTTGGTTCTATCTTGCTAGAGTCGCATTGCACTGCTCCTCTTGCGCATGGCATGCAAGCTCTTGTACATACGCGGATGGTGGAGGGGAGGGGAGGGGGCCCTTTTCAGGGGTCGAGAACAGTTTATGGACGAGGATTTGGAGACTATCGACCCAATATAGCACCAGAATGCGGCGCTCAAGTTGAATATGTAAATGCATTATTTGTCGTGGAGGTTGTGACTGTGACCTTTTTGGGGGAGGTAGTATTTGTAGGTCGAAAGGATCTAGAGTGGCGTGGCGCGGCAACAACGAGCCGATTTAGACTGACTGACGTTTGCTCTTTCCTTGCCTCTGATATCTTGGTGTATTCCTAATTCCTTCCTCTTTTACTTTGTCCGTTCTCTCGATTACTACCCACCCACGCTCGTTTTATACTGTCATTCGCTTCTACAGTTAAGCATCACCAACTACTGCTAACTGATCACTGAATAACCTCACATCTCGGGGTTCACCATATCGATCATGTTTTGAGGCTTCTCACCTAACTCAACTTCTCTCACTCTCTCACTCTCTCCTCTTTCCCTTGATAGGCCTTCAGTCACTGCAGTGACAAAACATGGCTGTACCATGGAACTCCATGGGTATGCCACAATCTGACGCCGATCACGACAAGATCGTTGTTGGTCCCTACGACGACTCTAGATATGCAGCATCATCATCCGGTCTTAGTTATATCCGACATCCTTCCTCACAGCCTACCAACTCTACAGCCCGTCTAATTCCTCAACCTCTTCTCTCGCCCCCCATCGCAAGGGTATCACCTGGTCCAAGGAGCCCTTCAAGTCCGCGCAGTCCAGCCAGTTTCCAAGCTCTCAACAGTCCCTCGAGTCCTGGCTTTCCTCTCAGTCCATTCTACCCGCCGAGTCCAGGTCCGTTACAGAGCGGCCAGTTCCCTAATTCTCCTACCAGCGATGGCTTCAACTCGCCTCGCATGTCTGGCGCAACAGCCGCCACAGACCCTCGACTATCGACCAAGGCATCAAATATGATGGAAACAGTTCTCGAGACGCCTTACTTTGACACGCCGCCTCATACACCTGGATCGTGGGGTAATGCAAGCCGTGGAGCCGATAATCTAGATGCCACGGAGGTCGCCCTCAATAATGGCTGGAGACCTTGGTGGTTGCGCCGAAGAGTAACCAGCATATTCATTGGCGCGTCTATAATATTGGCTGTGATTGGCGAGGTAGTGATGTGGTGGCTTTCCAATAATGAAGTTGACAGCAGCCTCAAGGGTCTGTGGACGTTTGGGCCCGTTGTTGGTGAGTGATCGTCAGGGTCCTTACTCTGTGTGGTTGGGATCTCCATTCCGTTTAAGTGCTCACATATACCAAGTTGTTTCTATTATGGCCATCCTATGGGCACGAGTCGAAGCTCAAGCATTGCTTTATATGCCATGGATTGTTCTCGATCGCCGACCAACGACTGTTGACGAAACTCGTCGCAAGCAAGCTCACCGAACTATTCTACTCGACTATCCTAGCCTTGGGAGCTTTCAAGCATTAACTAAGGCATTTCGAAACCGCCACCACCTCGTCGTTGCGTCCATCGTTATCAAGCTTCTCCTGCGTGCTCAGATCGTTCTTTCAACTGCCGTCTTTCACGCCGAAATTTATGTCGACAGCTCTACCAGACTCCGAGCCAGGCTTGGCGTCCTACATGCTATGGTTGGCGTCTTCCTCATCATCTCTGGTGTACTTCTCCCTATGTTGTATCATGCACCATCGCCTCGAGGTATTGCGCCTCGAGACCCTACCTCTCCCGCTGGAACTGCGGCACTTCTAACAAGTAGCCAACAATTTCTCTCACGACTATCCGGAACTGGACATGCAGATATGGATGCTGTTGCTGGTAGGTTGGCAGGCTCATGGTATACGACAGAACTCACACAACCCGGACGTCGACCCGAGGAAATGTTTCAGCTGAGACAACATGGTGGAGGAAGTGGTGCCCTCGGCATGAACCCTTCCAACCGACCTGAGGAGGCCACGGGGATATACCAGCCATGGACACAAGTCACTCGAACCAAGCTCATCAGTATTGCTACTTCTGTTGTGTTGATTATTGGAATCTGTGTCATTTATAACTTGAAAGGCAATGAAAATGGCCTCGAAGTCGATGATAGCATATTCATTGTTTGGACCTGTCTACCAACCATAATTTTTGCCACTCTCGCCGTCTTCTGGACCCGAATCGATATCGACAACCGACGCCTGGCTCCGTTCTTGAAGCTGACCAACTCGAAATGTAGATTTCAGGAGTCTTTGGGGCTGACGTACATGAACGAGTTTGGTTTGCATACAGCTGGAAAGGCCATGAAGAACCAAGATTGGGCCGTTTTCCTTGCCAAATGCACTTCGATCCTTGGCTGGTTGATGCCAATCTTTACTGCTGGACTGTTTGCTGTTGCCCAGATGGCACAAAGGGCCAACCTTGAGCTTCGACCAGAGTCGCAGTTTGTATCGACCACTAAATCGTTGAGCACCGCCATCGGCAGCGATACAATCGAAAATGTGATCCTAAGAGAAACTCCCAAGTACCCGAGATGGACATGGGAGGATGTCGCTCTTCCAGCGGTTTCGCTTGTCGATCACCCAAGGGAGTGGCCACTTCCAAACACGGAGCTTGTGGCCAAAGTCCCGAGCCTCAGGGGCAAGCTGACCTGCGAGACGATATCTCTGTATGGTGGCGAGGGTGTGGATTGGCAATGTGTACCGTTGGGAGGATCAGTGAAGCAACCCCTCTGCGGATCTGATCAATCCAGGACTGCACTTGTTGCGTCTTCATGCTCACAACTCTCCTCCAAATACTCCCTCAAGTATATTTGGGGTAGCTGTTCAGACGACGGTATGATTTCTGTCATGATGTGCAATCAATCAGTTGTCGAGGTTGATGTCTTGACAACATTCCGCACGGAGGACTTGTACATCAACTTGAATGCTATTCCCATTGTGAATGCATCGAGTGAGACGCCTTCGGATGTGACGGCGGATATCACGAGTGTTTATGAAGCACTTGATAACGTTGGCGCCGATAACAAAACCATGAACGGACTCGACGCATTCTTCCGTACTTTGGTGCTCTCGAGGCTACAGACAACTTTAGAGCGTATTGCGATGCCTGAGAGACAGAATTCAGTTTCTCAAGCGATCCGCCAACTGCATGGAATCCTTGCCGCGCAGGCAATCAATAGCGACTTGATACGGCGGCCCTTGTCATCTAAGCTCCGTGCTCGTGGTGATTCCCCAGCAGATATTCCAGCCTCGGTTGATTATGTTCTCCCGCGTCTGATGCAAGGAAGTGTGCAAAGCTTTGTCCTCATCGGGTTACTAGGCTTTACGCTCGCATTCGGACTCCTTTCGCTACGTACGGCATCTCGTGGGACTCTGCCCAAGAGCCCTGGTAGTATTGCCGCTCAAGCAAGTCTTCTTGCAGACTCAACATTGTGGTGGCGCTTACCAGACGGAGCAGAATGGATGGAAGATGACGATTTAGCACGATGCCTTCGTCGAAGGACGTTCCATCTTGGATGGAGTAAGGGGGCCGCGGGAACCCGAAGCTACGGTATCGGGATCGTACAGGACGAGGGAAAAGCAGCGAGACCGCCAATGGTCTCGCAAACAAGCGCTGATAAGAGCGGGGGATTGGTCCCTGGGCGATACATTAGTATGGCGCCTGGGGTGTACTCTTACGGGGATGTTGCGACATATGAAAAGTCGTAAAGTGATATACCCTCGGTTTGGATCTTGAATTATATATAGTCTTGGTTAGTGGATTTTCGGAATGCATGGCGTTGGAGGAAGCGATTGGTTGGGAATAATGAACTCGTTGGTATATCTGCAACTGTCTAAAATTGGTTCGTCATCTATCTTGTAAATGAATATACGAGGCGCAAAAGGGTAGTGTAAGCTCCTCAAGGCTCGGAAATGGCTTGGCAAGTAGTGATGGAGTATTCGTGCATGTGTTGAAAATAAGCCTATTTGAGTAACCAGAAACTGGGGAATTGTGGAGACTCTGCCCAGCTTCAGTCATGGATTTATCAAGTTTGAAGCGTCTTGAAATTGATGAGTCTTTAAAGCTCAACCACTCGTTTACATGGCAACTCCTTGACGATGCCAATTTCAGATTAAAAGGCATTTGGTGGCCCGAGATTCGCGTGTTTGTTTCCTCTCTCCCCATCTATCTATCTTTTCATCTTATCGCAGTCTAATACGCAACTCAACCTATCATGGCGTTTACATTACACTCACATTCTGGCGAATTCTGCCCTGGCCATGCCAAAGACCAACTGGAAGATATTGTCAAACATGCTATTTCTGTTGGTTACAGGACAATTGGGTTCACAGAGCACATGCCTCGCTATGATCTACGCGATCTCTATCCCGAGGAGGTTTGTATCACCATCTAGCTCATCAGTCATACACTGTCTGACATACGTACTACAGCTCGATAACCCTCAAGCTGCGCTAGAGGCCCTTCCTCCTCGCCATGAAGCATACCTCGTGGAAGCTCAACGTCTTCAGCGCGAGTATGCCTCACAAATTCACATCCTCATTGGCTTTGAGGCTGAGTTCATCCGTCCAAACTGTGCAGCACACGTTCGCAAACTCGCTGAGCACCCTATCGTCGATTACTTCATCGGCTCGGTGCATTATGTCCACAGCACTCCCATTGACTACAACAAGGAGATGTTTGCCACAGCTCGTGACGCTAGCAGTCGCAAGACTGAAGAATCGCTCTATGAGGATTACTACGATCTTCAGTACGACATGCTCAAGGAGCTGCGCCCGCGCGTTGTAGGACACTTTGATCTCGTGCGGTTGATGAGCGAGGATCCAGCCCGGGATGTTCGGCAGTGGAAGGGCGTTTGGGAGCGCATTCTGCGAAACCTGGCTCTTGCTAGGGAGCAGGATGGATGGCTTGAAGTGAACAGCGCGGGACTGAGAAAGGGACTTGCTGAACCTTATCCTGGCAGGATAATTGCCGAGGTAAGTTGACACCATCTCAACATGCATGTGGGATATACCCGAGTAGAAGCTAACTAGTCGCAGGAATGGATTAAGATGGGAGGAAAATTCACTTTCTGCGATGACAGTCATGGTATTGCACAAGTTGCCACCAACTATGCCCGAACAGTAACTTATCTCGAGAGTCTGGGCGTCAAGGAGGTCTGGTGTCTCAAGAGAACACCCAACTCTGGCGTGGATGGAACGGCGAGAGCTACTGTTGAGGAAGTCAGTGTTCCTCTGAGTGCGTTCCGTGAGAATTTCCCATGAAAGATACATATGGTCGGGCTATTTATCAGTTTGGAATAGAAAGCCATAGAGTCATAGATTAAACAGGACTAGAACTACAGAGCAAGACAAGAAGAGGTCTGATCCAGAAGCAAGAGGAATAGGGTATCGCGAAGAAGAAGAATACATCCAGACATGAGAAGGACGTGTTGCAAAGCTCTGATAGATATAGAAACACCATGGCAACAAAACTCGGGTATCATCTCCCACTTGTATCCTACTCTCCAAAGCAGTGAGTGATGTGAAAGGTCTGACAGCCATTCGCCATATATCAGAAGAACAAATGTCCAACAGAAATAGCATCGTCTTTAATGCTGAGGCGTCTCGGGAATCTCCTCGATAGGATTCGGCGGGTTTGGCTCTGGCTTAACACCCTGCTCTGCAACCTTGGGCTCATTGACTCCCTGTCCCGGGCGAGGGGCAAATGGAATACCAGAAGTGTATTGGAAAAGATTGCTCTTCTTGGCCGGGCTGGGTGTCGCGGCAGGCGTTTGCTCAGATGGAGTTGGTACATTAGGTGGAAGCCACTTCAAAGGCTCGCTCTGAGCAACGGGCTCAGGCGCAGGGCCTTCGGGTTGGTAAGGAACAAAGATATCATCTGCATCCGTGCTAGGGTGTACGGAAACAGAGGGGATGGCAGGAGAACTCAGGGGAGGAGACATCAGCTGAGTGCCTTGCGCAGTGGATTCAAAAGCGGATTGCTCTTGTGAGGGAGACATAACTCTGCTCGAAGAGGCAGTGGTAGGCGGTGAAGGGATGCGGGCATTGCCCGGTGCAGGTTGAGTAAGAGAGACATCTTGCATCTTAACGGAAGCACTGACGGAGGTTTGACCGTGGTTAGTGGCTGATGATGAGTGCTCAGTGCTGGAAGATGTTGTGGCAGGCTTGTATGTGATAGAAGATTCTTTGCCCTTAAGTTTCTCAGCTTCAAGGCGAGCTCGCTCTTTGGCGTCCTTCTGAGATTGGGTGATCAAGTTGATACGGATCTTCTTCATACCAGAGGTGATGCTGTCAATATCATCGCCACCCGTGCTAGATGCACCGTCCTTCTTCGAAGCCTTGGCTGGCGACTTGGCTTTCTGTGTAGCTGTGGCAGGGCGCGAAGGGCCAGCGGTAGTAGTAGCTTTCTTGGTACCCCGAGGTGCTCTTGGTGCAGGCTCCTTGCGAGGGGCGGTAGAATTCCTCGCCTTCTTGACTGGAGGATTGGTGCTGGCAACGGATTTCGTAGCCATGGGTGAGTTGGGGACTGTACGGGCGTGCTCCACCACCTCAGGCCGATCTGCTTCGCCCGGTGATGCGTCTCTTGTTGTGAGGGATGCCGGGATCTCACTAAGACGACGACTGGTCCTCCTCACTGCCGGTTCGCCACTGTTTGTCCTCGAGGGAACACCGCGCGCAACCGTCTTGGGAGAAGTTAGCTTTGCTTCATCACATGACAATTTATGACTAACCTTGTCCGAAGAGATGGGAGCAGCGCCCATTGTTCTTCTGCGGCTTGTGGACGCCTTTTCAGTGGTTGGTTCGGGAGGAGGTGCTGCCTTGGCTCTCCTCTCACGCAGAGACATGCGCGAGGTTGGACGCGAAGAAGAGACAGCAGGAGGGTTTGGGTCAATGCCCATGATTATTGATTGACGATCTCGTCTCGCCTTACTTGCCTCTGCATTCAGTTCCTCAGGCATGCAGCTATCGGTTTGACGACCAGAGGGAATCAGGAGCTTGCTGAGCTCATGGGCTGCAATGGCCCAAGGAACTTCTGGTGGAGGTGGTGATGGGGGCCTGGTCATAGACGCACCCAAGTTGGACAAACTACGTCGCATCTTGATGGGATCTGAGACCTTAGCCGTCGATGCCTGTGTTGGTGAGAAGTAGGTTGGGAGGGTAGCACTCTGTGGCTTCTTGGCTGGACCATTTGGAACCTCCATCAAAGCCTCGAGCTCATCCAAATGGGATGGCGACCACCATGATGGGTCGTAAGCATGAACAGAGTCCAATGACGGCTTTTGCTCGAAACTGTATGACATTTCTCCTGAAAGGGATCCAATCTTCTGTCCCATTTCGACACCAAGACGGCCAACATTGTCTGGCTCTTGAGCGTACGTTTGGTCTCCAGCGAGTCCGCTGACATGACTTAGGATACCAGAGCACAAAGCTCGATCGCTATAGCCACCTTCTAGCACGCTGATAACTCGACCATCAACGTGAAGTCCCTCTTCAGCCGCCAATTTGACGACATCCTGGGCAATGCGGGCATAAAACTCTGTCGGCACGTTGACCTTGTGACGCTGCATTCCTGCGCTCTCCCATTCACTGGCATCAAAGCCAGCAGAGAAGAAGATGGCAGCCTTTGGGGGCAAGTTTGATTCTCTTAATCGCTCGGCCTGGTTCCTGAGGTAGTTTCTAACCTTACCCAAGAGCACAATATACCTGGTCTCGTAGAGTTTCCAGAATTCCTCCTCGGACTTCCAAGGCTCCAGATGGACATTCCACACTGTCTGTCCGTGTGCATTGTCGATACAGATACTGGCGCTTCTAACCTTTTCTTCATCGCCCATTTCACACGGATACGAGTTGATGTCGTGCAAGCTGAAGTAGCCAATCGAAGACTTCTTCCATGCTGCCGCATTCTTGGCAGCGTTGTTTCCTCGAGAATTGTGCTGCCATGTAATGGCCTGAGAACCATCACCATGGTGAAGATCAAAGTCAATGATAGCAGCATGCGTGAGCCCGTGGTTCAGAGCCGCATGCATGATACCAACATGAACATTGTTGACCCAGCAGAAGCCCGAAGGATAGGAGGCGGAACAATGATGGCCGGGAGGTCGCACGCCAACGAAGGCCCGCTGAGGTCCGGGACCAAAAACAGTGTCGATGGCTTCGCAAACAGCGCCCAGAGCACCTTCCATGGCGTTCAGAGACTCTGAGCAAAGGTAGAGATCACCTTCGTGGAACTTGTCAGCCTTCTCAGCCCCTCTGTTCATCTGTGGCCTCTGTAGTTCCTTTCCCCCCATTGCGAGTTTCGATTCGGCTGCATCACACATCATCTTGAGCTCTTCCATCCACTTTGTTCCATGCACATTAACTACAGCTGGTGACAAGAGAGAAAGTCTACGGTCCGTCTTCTGTATCCGGAATGGAATGCCATGGATATCTTCAGCCTCTCTCTTTGGGTGAAGTGGATATTCGCCTTCAGAGTGTCGTCCGCCCAAGCGGACATACGCTGCAGATATACCCAACACGGCAGCCTTTATTCTTTCTGGACGTTCGACGATAGTACTAAGAGCGGCACGAGAAGTTCGGGGCCGGGAGAAGCGATGTCCATAGACGGCATCGTTTAGCACTACGATCATCTGGGTTGGGCGAGTGGACGTTGCGCCATGATGCGCCTGCAGCTCGTCGCTCAGATTGTCACGTGCAATGGAAATCGCAGTTGGTCGAGGTCTCTCCAGCACAGGAGGAGTAGATGATAGAGGCGATTTGGCCTGAGTTGGTGATATATGATGCACCACGCTGGAACGTCTCGAAGGGGTCGAACCTGGCCCGATACCGTTAGAGGAGCGCAACGAGTTCATAGACGCCTTTCGTAGTAGTGTAGGTGTATCCCGAGAAGCTTCGCGGCTCCGGGACGGGCTACGGGACAGAGCCCGAGCATTTGGTACAGGCGACTGCGACTGCGAGGTGCGACGACCCGATGTCCGGAAGGGAGACGCTGGTTCGGAGGAGAGGCGGGACGGAGCCCGGCCAGGCGAAGTGGAGATAGAGAGTTGGTTCAAAGACTGAGTCAAGTCGTCATGTTCGGGCTGTCTGAGGTTCCGTGCGGAAGACTGCCGCCGAACCGACAGCGATGGGCGGTTTGGCGAAGCCATGAGGCTGAAGTCGACGGATGAGGAATATCGATAAGACGAAATGGTACGGAACAAAGAGTAGCGGGGTTGATCAAATCAGTGGAGGTAAGTAAGTTGAGGTATGGGGCAAAGACGAAGTAAAGTCAGAGCCAACTGGCCCCTTTGGTCGCCTTTGGAATAGCTCCAGCTGCAGGTCCTCTAAGTCCAAGGCTTGTGCTTGGGCTTGAACCTTTTTGTGATCGAGATGTGGATGTCGGTGGGTGACGTCTTTGCCCCCTTGTTCAGGGACCAGATCGCGTCTGGAGTAACGCGTTAGGGTCACGTGGTAGGAGTTTATGACGCTGTTGTGTTTTGGGCATTGCCGCATTAGGCGTGCTAGTAAATAACAGTGAGCTACGGAACACTTCCAATGGAGGGGTTCACGTCGTTTATAAGAAATATTTAGAGCAGACAACTGAGCGAGATTGTATTTTGGTATAGCGACATTAAGGAGAAATTCCTCGGGTCTTTTAACCCACAGCAAAGTCTATCGTGAGCGGAATGACAAGATTGAAAAGACAGGCAGGTATCCGTAGTTACGGTAACAGTTCATCAACCCCTGAATGTTTGTCTGTCGCACATAACGGGAGCAAACTTGTTGAATCCCGACTGCTGAGCGCTCTCTGACTATGAGATCATGCTAAGGGATAACATTTATCACGTCTAAAATAAGAATAAGAATAATGATAATAATAATACGATCTATATAATATATAGTGATTCACATATTGCAGATGTCAAAGATTCATAGTAGCAGTGGTATACCCAGGAGCGGTAATTCGCGAACAAACCCAGGTTTATATCCGTGTGTACATTGTTGGTTTCTGCTCTGTTCTGTAGCCTGCATGTGCTCAGACTGTTGGTTCGGAAGCCCTGAAGGATCAGATAAATTAAAGTCAGCGATAAATTACCTACTAAATCTTGATCGAAGCTTATCAATATGCTTGATTACCAGCTGAATGTGCAAGAGAATGTCCAAGAAACAAAAAGCTCACTGCCGTTCATCCGCCTGAGAATACGAACTCAAATGGTTGCCAATGACACAGATACCATTAAACAGACAGCTAGAATCACGACCATAAAGATCATGTATGCACTCAAGCCCAAGCCCAAGTGACATGGATGTGTTGACCCGAGCTCAACTGAGTAACCTGGGCGAGCAAGAAACGAAACGTTGGGCTCACCGCTAACAAAACAGCGAGTTTTCTCCAGTCACGGAAATTCAATTCTTCTTCTATCAAGGTCCCTCCCTCGGGGGCCTCGACAACTGGACCCCTCACGTTTAAAATGACCCCAGTCCCAATCGCCCCATGTTGCCGAGACATTTCTGGTCCACTATCGACGGTCCTGTCTCTTTCGCTAGCTACCAAGGCTAGGCTGATTTGCCTGACCTGGTACTATGACTTTGTTTCCACTTGGTCGGGCGTTTTGAAGGATGCGCTACTACGGTGGGATGCGGATGAAAGCCGTTGCTTGTCTCTTCTCATCCCAACTTGCAGGCACACAAACGAACTTGCTGAGATGCCGACAACTCCGATTAGGCTTCAATAGATTGAATTGAGAGTGAGAGTGGGTGACTTGCTGCAAGTAGCCGCCTCTGATCTAAAAACGAGCTCCGAGTATCCGTACTACCTTGTTGTTAGTGGTCAGCAGCAAAATGAGCTTTAAAATAAACTTCCCGTTATGACTAAATGGTTAAATACATAATAGTACACCTTGCATCGCAAACAGGGCTGAGCGATTTTCAAGGCCATGTCTATCCATACCAGCTTCAGGTCGAGGAATTTCTTCACTGGATCTATGGCATGTGCTGGTATGAAAGCTGAAGCTTTGGATCTGGATCAAGGCCGATCTTCGAATATTCTCCTCCGATCAAGCCACTGAGTAATAGTACGTACTTGGATATTGATGCTAATCATGCAGCCATAATCTGCCCATCGGCAGGGGCGCACACCCTCCAGGCTCTATCCAACGATGTGCTCACAAAAACGCCTAAAAGATGCTGTGCGATGCGGGCCCCTTACACTTCCAAGCCTGCAGATTTAACACATTGTTTACGTCTGCCCAGACAATGCGAGCGGAAAACGGCATTGCAATCTCTCCCGGACTCTCATCGTCCTGGCATTCAACGTCCTTGGGTGGACGAGCTGGGGTCTTTTTGCTGGGGCCACCTGAAGCCCTTGCAAAGCCTTGTCGAGTTTATCTGGGCTAACTCAGAGAACATCTCAACCCGAGTGGCTTTTTCCTCCACTCCTCTTTCGTGAATCGTTCTCCAGTTGCAGGGCACCCCTGGCCTGCCTCCAGCGTCCGTCCCGTTGTAACTCTGTGTCTAAGAGGCGACGGACGTTGACTACCAAATTTCTGCGTGCAATTCAGAGAGATCCTGCTAATCACATCTCAGCCGCACCATGGCGCCCTTGCCCATTGGCCATCTTTGGCTCCAGAACACCTGGAGACTCTGCCTCGTGGCTGCGTGAAGCCCGGAGCTAGCTCATCACCCTGTCCGCAAGCTTCCTAGCGTCTTGTGTGTCTGGAGTCTGTGTTTGTCAATGGAGCAAGGCGATGAGCCGACCCTGGAAGGGAAAGGGAAGCTCTGGTCAGCGTCGTGAATAAATTCCCGACTGTCGGCCCTTCATCCCCGAGGATTGCTTTTTGAAGGAGTTGCTGTTTTTTTTTCGCTCATATTCATCTGTATAAGTGATTGTCTTGCCTGGACTTGATTCCGACCCCTAACAAAAACATTCGACTTTGACCAGTTTCATATCTCGAATACCCAATTATCACAATGAAGGGTGCTGTTCTTTCCGTCCTGGCCAGTGGTGCCGCTGCTCAGATCACATCGATGCCTTTTGCTGCCCTCGGTCTGGGTCCTCATGTCTTCCAGAACAACGCCATCAACCCTAACGACCCCGAATACTCGACTTGCCAGC
Organism: Fusarium miscanthi; assembly: GCA_014898875.1. NCBI lineage: Eukaryota > Fungi > Ascomycota > Sordariomycetes > Hypocreales > Nectriaceae > Fusarium > Fusarium miscanthi. The sequence goes on from JAAVUA010000158.1 coordinate 74,841, forward strand.
AAGCTGTTGGAATTGTCCAGGACTGTGTTTCCTCTGTTGGTGGTCTCGACGCTGCTGCGACTGCTGATCCTTCGGCCCTCGTTGCTTGCGCATGCTGTGATGGACGCAGTAACGCTGCTCCTCTTTACTCAGTCTGCTCCAACTACCTCGAGGACGAGGCTCCCGAGAACACCTCTCAATACGAAGGTGAGTTTTCCTTCCAGTTACCAGGAGGGGAAAATATGCTAACAAGTTGTTTTAGCTTATGGCACTCTGTACAGCGCTTGCAGGTTGAACGCCGCCAGATGTACCGGCGGTTCTGGTGGTTCTGGTGGCAGTGGTGGTTCTGCAAGCGGTAGCCGTCCTACGGCAACTTCAGATGATGAATATCTCTCTACCATTACCTCCGCCACCAGCCCTGCTGAGCAGACATACGCTGCAGCCTGTTTATACATGCTCGATATCTTCACCTCCTGCACAGCTGAGGATCGCCAATTCACTGAGCTTCCTGCCAGAGAGCAGGCCGAGTGCTACTGGTAAGTTATTCACATACGCCGAAATTGACACAGACTGACATCTTTCAAGCTGCCGTGGCTCTGGTTCCCGCCGAACCTGGACCGATGAGCTAGACAAGTATGCTTCCACTTGCGCTGACTGGGCCCGAACTGGCGAGCCCGAGACCGCCTACTCTGGTATGTGTCTCATTGAAACGATCTGAGCTTAGACTAACCCGACAATAGTCGCCAAGAACCTTGCTACTTTCTGCGACCGCTTCGACGACGTTTGCTCCCCCTTAGTCACCCGCACTCAAGACTCTGGGTCCAGCCAGACCGACGAGGCCAACAACACCGAGGACTCCGGTTCTCGCCAGACTGGCGCCTCTGACAACGATGCCTCCACTAGCGAGGACTTGAGCCCCATCACAGTCACTGTTCCTGCTCAGCCTTCCAGCACCGACAGCGGTAACAGCGCTTCTTCCGCCCGTGTCGGCTTGGGTGCTGTCCTCGCTGCCGTTGCTGCTCTGGCTATTGCTCTGTAAGAGCGCTTAAGACGATTGAACCGAGAAGCGATGGGGTTTATTCATGAGTATCCATTTCCGACAAGACGTGGTGGATCTAACGACTTAACCGGGTTATTTAATGAAGTGCTGTAGGGAAACTCGTGAGCAATGCGCAGTCTTATCAGGATATCCTTGGCATTTGAAGCGCCTTCGTATATAGAATCATATTCATTATTCATAATTCACTTTTTTACCAACGCCTCTTGATTGCTGCATACGCTTCTATTCCGTCGTCAAATCGATGTTGACCCCCTTCAATGCTCCAACTGCCCATTCGGGGTACTCTGTTTTATCCGCATAAAGCCAAGCAAAGAACTGTCGCACGTATGTAGGGAATCGATCCTCCATAATGGCCTCCCTTATTTGTCGCATAAGGTTCAGTTGATAATAGACATTGTGAATGGTCAACAGGTGCGCCGCTACCGTCTCTTTCGAGGCGTTGTGGTGGACAAATGCCCGAGTGACACCCATCCCTCCATCAGCGGTTGGCTTGCAGACCATGCAGTTGCAACCCTCCTCGACAGGCCCGAAATCAGTAGCGTACTTCTTGTTACGGATGTTCAAGACGCCATGTTTCGTGACTGCATTGCCAAATCGGGCTGTTCTTGTTGGCCACACACAATCGAACATGTCGGCTCCCAGCGCAACGCTCACGACCAGATCTTCAGGGTAGCCAATGCCCATGACGTATCGCGGCTTCAGGTCAGGGAGCAGTTCTGTGCAAGCTGCTACAACTCTGCAATAATCGGCCTTGGCCTCGCCACCACTCAGTCCACCAATGGCAATACCCGGGGTATCACGGGCCAACATCTCGCGACAGCATTCTCGTCGCATGTCGAGATCGAGACCTCCCTGAATAATGCAGAAGAGATTTTGGGACTCTGGTTTCTTGTGAGCTGCAATGCATCGATCTAACCATCGCACACTTCGCTCCATGGCCTCGCGCATACGTGCTTTGTCAGGAGAGGTTGTGACAAGGACATCGTCCAGCTGCATCATGATGTCGCTGCCGATGCTGTTTTGCAGTGACATGGAATGCTCAGGTGTAAGTAACATGGGTGTTCCATCATGCGGGCTCAGAAATTCGACACCTTTCTCAGTGATAGTTGCAAGCTTTAGCAAACTGACCATTTGAAATCTAGAAATCAAAATTAGTCTGGGACTTCCCACCAACAAAGAGAAAAACTTGCCCTCCACTGTCAGTCAGAATGTTGTGGTTCCATCCTTGAAGCTTATGCGCTCCACCTATCGCATCCAAGACCTCTTGTCCTGGTTTCAAGCCGAGGTGATATGTGTTGTTTAGACATAACCGGCAACCAGTCTCTTCAAGCTGTTCAGGGGTAATACCCTTTAGAGATGCCTGAGTTGCAACAGGCATGAACATAGGAAGTTGTACGACGCCATGAGGAAGAGTCAATATTGATGCCCGAGCTCTTGTTGTCTACGATGAAATATGTATATTAGTGTTAGACCCTTCGACCCTGGCTTCAACGGCTAAGTGAAGCCATCACCACTGTAAGACTCACGGAGCATTTTGCAACAAGCTCGTGCGTCAAGGCAGGTGACTTGTAAATGTTTGGTGATGATGCCATCCTCTTAATCGTTTGCATCTGATTTAGCCCAAGCGTGCTACAACAAAGGAAGGAAAATAACAAAAACGCTCTTCTCCTCTTCGTCGTGTTAGTCGCTTAACTGGGTTTTTTAATAAAATGGAAAGTTGCATCAATGAGAGACAGGGTTTCAGTGGGGTTCAGCAGAAGAATATTGAAGCGCTGAGCTGATTGGCCAATGAGACACTCTCCGGGCCATTATCGGTAGATCCCGCCCAAGCTTCAACCTCCAGCGAATTTTCGTCGACTTCAGCTATACGCCTGGGTACTGCTCGTCACGAAGATACCAGAACGGCAAGCCAATTGAGCTCGCCAAACGGTCCCTGAGTCGAAATGGGGGCTCGCACTGTCTCGCCCGGAGGGGCATTGTTGAGATCTTCTCGACTGTTCTCCCTCCCAAAGCCATTACCCGAGCCTCAGTCGACAAACTTGCACATTGGTGATCACAAGTCCCCCACGATGACACGACAATATCCGCAGCACCAGTCCATCACATCGCCTCTCTCGTCTCGGGAAAAGGGTGACTGGGGCTTCAAGCGACCATTTCCTCTCAAGTCCACCCTAACGACCTCAACACCCCTGATCCGAGTCAACCAGGTCGATTCTATCGAAAGCATTACTGATTTCGCTTCTGCTGCCGACCATACTCTTTCCCTCGAGAAATTCCAGGAAATGCGAATTCCCCTTTCGATCCCCAAGGGAAACGATAAAAGCGGTATATCTGTGAGGAATGATGCTTGGCGGAAATCCGTCTTTGAGGAGGATCTCGATTTTACCGAGAATCGCAAAGGACGAATTGACGACAAACGATGGAAGTTCCAGGGACCATGGCTGGCTAGGATGACTGAAGGTGCCTTTATCGAATATCTCAACAAGAACGTACGACCTAAGCGAGCTCAGTTTAGAATGCTGCTCAAACAGAGACTTGCTGAATCTCTGAACTCCAAACGAGCAACGGCTGCCATGGAACAGGGCAACACCGCGCCAGATCAAATCCGGCCTTCAGACATCACTGAGGATCAGTTCACAGACTATGTGCGCTCTTTGCGAAATGACCGTGCTACATTGTATGGCCTAGTCTCCAAGTTCCTCGACCTTGCTCCTCTTGGCCAGCCTGTTGGCATTATCCAGACCTTCCTCGCCGCCGGAGATAATGCTGCTGCTGAGAGTCCTTACGGAAAGTCTGGACCCCCCCCCAGCCATCCCTCTGCTGGCATTAGTTATCTGAGGACAAACTCCTTCATGGAGAACCACCCTGTCTACGGACCTCAAAAGCAGCGCACTCCTACGCTCGCTCGGGTAGTTTACCCCAGGCAGGGCCCATCGCCTGCCAAACTTGGTGTTGGTGGTTTCGTGGCCGACTCCCCTCCAGGAGATAACGAGTTCAACACCAGAGACTCCCGTCAAAGGGTTTCGCAAAACAGGAAGATGCTTACTGGTATTACACATCTCGACACAACAACCTTTGGTGGTGCCAAGGCATATGTCAGCCCTGAGACTGCAACAGTCGACCCTAGTGGAAAGGTCGTGCTGCAACTCCGAGAAGCCTACACTGAGGCTCAACTTGTTGCTAGAGAAGCCCAGGGCCGGGCTAAAGTGTACAATGCGACAACGCAAGCACTCAAGACAACGAGTGATGAAGCTGATCCTTGGCGAACCGAGCGTGTCGCTAATGAACTTGTTGGTGACGACACTGCTTCTACTCCCGAAAATGATGCTGTGAGCAGCTCCAGGAACTACGGCCTTGATAACGACAACCAGCAATGAAGTGCATGTGTTATGCATGGGGGCGGAGGCAATGTATATCGATGTCATTTATTTTCTCTGATATTCAGAGGAGATATGTACTAAAAAATTGTACAAATAGAATTGAAGCAATTACCCAAGTTACATCTATTGGTCTTTCGTGAAGACTTACTGCGTGCGCTTCAAATATGTTATGAAAATGGGTACAAGTTTGCATAAATGTATAACATTCCTAGCCAATCATGCTGCAGAAGATCTATTAGCTAAGCGGAAACTGCCCACGTGATTTTTGCGAAGCCCTAGTTTGGAGAAGGAGCGACCCACCCACTCAACACCAAAATTCTAGCTGTAGCGGAAATCTCACACCAGCGACTTTCTTCAAACCTATCGCCCAACGTCCAACAGTCCAATACCGCCAAAATGGGTCGCGTTCGCACCAAGACTGTCAAGAAGTCCGCCAAGGTCATCATTGAGCGTTACTACCCCAAGCTCACCCTGGACTTCGAGACCAACAAGCGTATCTGTGATGAGATCGCTATCATTGCTTCCAAGCGCCTCCGCAACAAGGTTAGAAATGCCGGCTAGACAAAATACGACCGAGGGCAGCGACTGATTCAGAATTATTACAGATTGCCGGCTACACCACCCACTTGATGAAGCGAATTCAGCGTGGACCCGTCCGCGGTATCTCCTTCAAGCTTCAGGAGGAGGAGCGTGAGCGCAAGGATCAGTACGTTCCTGAGGTCTCTGCTCTGGACTTCACCCAGAACTCCGAGAGCGGCCAGCTCGACATCGATGGCGAGACCAAGGACCTCCTCAAGCACCTTGGCGTATGTGCCCCCGTCAAGTTTCAGCAGACTGGACGAGATGCTAACAATAAATACAGTTCGAGTCTATCCCTGTCAACGTCATCCCCGTCACTCAGCAGCAGGTTCCCGAGCGTGGTGGACGACGATACGGCGACCGCCCTCGCCGCGATTAAAAAATTGGTATTTGGGATTATTATGATGGGTGTCTGGCATTTACAGGGTTTCACTACTTGGCGTCTTAGGACAGTGAGTGCATAGGTCTCAAAGAAAGATCTTTCGACCCCCCAAGGTGTCGCCGATTCTCTGGATATCTCCAGGGATGACGCTTGATCGCCAATTACCCTCCTCGCTTCTGTGAATATGACCTCGCCCAAGGCCAGTTCGCACGTTTCAAGAACTGAGCCGAGGCACTGTGATGCTCTTGTCTACATCGATGGGACCAGTATTTGCGGGTTTCATGATGGGGTATCTTCCTGTCCTTATTATGGCCCTGCTTGTGATACACGAGTCGCCCAACGCCTATCTTACGAATAAATGCTACGAACACCTAAAACATGACTTGATCAGTCCTTTTTCTTATCCTCCAGGTTGAGTTTTGTTCTATAGCCCTCGACGAGTAAATGTTCGTCATCGTAGACTTCTGGTTTGTCAGGCGCAGTAGATGGCGCTTTAGGATCATTCTCCTTGAGTGTGATATTCATCTTCTTGCTCTTGCTTTGCGATGCATCTGGTTCACCTCGCTCAAGAGCAAGTGCGGCTTCATCTCGTGCTGCTTGTCTTTGCTCTTCGAGCTTGAGCTGACCAAGCTCTCGGGCAGCTCGGTCGACCTCTGTTTCCTTCGATTTGTCCTCGTCGAGTAGATCGATCTCGATATCTGGGATACCTGCCCGCTCCCAGGCAGCTGTCTCATTAAGCTGCACCTTGACATAAAGAGCGCGACGGGCGCACTGGTTAGAGCACCATTTTTCTAAATCCTCGCGCTTCATAATATTCCCGTTGGAAATCTTCCATTGACCGCCAGGACCCATATTCCTTCGTGGTCGCGGGCATAGGGTGTAACCGCAAAGCTCGTTCACATTGCGCTCGATTACGAGGTCGTCGTAGTCTGAAGGTTGAAAGAGTCGCACATGAGCCTTAAAGTCGGCGACATCTGATGGAGAAGGGTTGGAGGCGTTGTGAGGTTGTTCGCGGACGAGAGGGTATTCGGAGAGGAGGACCAAGCTGTCGAGGATTTCTGCTTCAAGGTCTTTACGATGCTGGATGATCTTGGCATGCTCTATGGCGATTTCTCTAGGGTCGGCATTTCGTTCTTTGATAGACTTGGGCTTCTTGAGAATGCCCTTTGGGGGTTGCTTAGATGTTGAGGCCATGGTGAAAGAGGATTCTGATCTTGAGAAAAAAGGATGTGTAATATTGATCCCAACCCAACTCGAATTTGGAGCTCAGAAAGATCCAGAAATGGCCCCGCAACCTCTGCTAGGTAAGTACCTAGGTGGCTTCTGTTTTACAAGTGGCAATCCACTGAAGGAGGGGACACTGCCAGAAGAATGATGAGACCTTATCGGCCGATGACAAAATAACGAATGTAGGTTAGTACTTGAGAATAGCTCTGGTAGTGAGTGGATGTTTTAATGACGGCCTTGGGACCTTGAAAGGTTCAGTCAACCAATCAAGAATCGAGTCTCTTCATCATGGATCCATATGATGATGCACTGTTGCACGAACAAAGAGCAGCCAGTCATTTCCATTTTCATCTGGTTACATTTATATGACAGAAGCGGTATAAGCAATGGTTTCAAAGTATGACAGGCCAGTGTTTGTTCATGCTTGATACAGCGCATGGACAATTGGTTAGTTTGTTTTAGAAGCCCAGCCAGTGTTTCTACTACCCCATGTTGTCATGCCTTGAGCCTTCGTTTCGGACTGTTCGGCCACAGTAAGAGATAGCTAACGTACGACACTGCGAATTAAAGATAAAGCACAATGCGGTGCCAATGCATGCGTCCAAAATCAACTCATGATTGCTTCCCCAATTTTATACCTACCTTAGGTACCTACCTTAGCTTAGGCTCTGTTGCCTGTCTTACATCACTGTCATTCACTCCCTAAAGAAACGTAAGTCTTATCGTGATGGTCATGACCGACTATCATCGGAACTAGGCATCAACCGACTATAACTGAACTGGAAACTTCCCTCCCAGCTAAACTGGAAGTACCATCGTCCACACGCCTAACACTTTTAGCCGTGAGATGGACGGAGGTGACGGGCTCATAGCGCTGACGTCGACAAACGCCCCAGCTCCAGGCCTATGCTCCGCTAAACACCACCTGCCTCCTTGCAACCTGCATCCCATCTCTCTCATGCTTTTCCTCTTGAGGATCCGAGCATCCATTCCCACTTAATACTTCCTATCGCATATTAAAAACCGAGCAATCGCCTTCCTACATAGACTGCGCCTTCAAACAACTCATCGCTATATCCTCCCCCGCCTCACTTGATCCCACAGGCTGACGACGCCCCCCTGTCGTGCCCCACACTCAATCAAGCGAGCAAGCAAGCAAGCAAGCAAGCTGTTGACCTACTACTAGTCTACGAATACCTAATCCACGTACTATAACCTTGTTGCTCCATACAGCCACACGCCCAGAGAAGCTTTGATCCCAGCCTCGGGCAGTGTTTGTCCTGCAAGAGAGCTTCTAGAGGATCAATCACCAGCAAAAATGGCCGCGCCATTCAGAGTCAAGGCCATTTACGAGTACTCATCGCCTCATGAGGACGACCTCAACTTTAGTATCGGCCAGGTCATCACTGTTACTGATGAGGAGGATGCCGACTGGTATGGCGGGGAATATGTCGACGACCACGGCGTGAAGCAAGAGGGTATTTTCCCTCGAAACTTTGTTGAGAAGTTTGAGCCTACCGCACCTCCTCGTCCAGCTCGAACCCGTACTAAGAAAGAGCCCGAACCTGCTCAACCCACCGAAGATATCGCTTTTCCCCCACCGCCACCTGTTCAACAAGAGGCTCCTTCAATCCCCGCGCCCGAACTTGAGCCCGAGATCGAAGAAGCCTATGAACCCGTACATAAGCATTCGGCTCCCGAACCGGCTGCCCCGGCCGTCCCGGAGTCTGTTCCTTCAAAGCCCGCCGAACCCGTCCAGGCTACAGCTCCCCCGCCTGTTGCAGTTCCTAAACCCGAGCCTCCAGCCCCCGCTCCTCAAGCTCCGACTGCCGCTTCGCCAAAGCCCAAGCCCTCCGGGCCTCCCCCCAAGGCAGAGAAGCCTTCTTCGTTCAAGGATCGCATTGCGGCGTTTAACAAGCCCGCAGCGCCTCCTGTTGCGCCCTTTAAGCCAAGTGGTCTGGCTGGCTCAGGTACAGGTTTTATAAAGAAGCCGTTTGTGGCTCCTCCTCCCAGTCGCAATGCTTTCATACCTCCACCGCAGCAGACCCCAACAGCCAAGGTGTACCGGCGCGACGAGGATCCTGAAATCAAGGAACGGGAGGCAGAAACCCAAGGACAGGCCGAGAGGGCCGGACTTGTACCAAGTGAAGGTCAGGGTGGCGAAGATGAAGACCAACCTAAGCCTACAAGTTTGAAAGAGCGCATTGCACTGCTTCAGAAGCAGCAGCAGGAGCAAGCGGCACGACATGCCGATGCTGCTGCCAAGAAAGAGAAACCGAAAAAGCCTCAGAAGAAGCGTGAGAGTGTCGGGCATATTGATACCCCGGCTGAGGCGGAGGCTTCACCTCAAGAGCCTCATGCTCCTCTCGAGCGCAAAGACACCCAGGATACTGATGGCAGAACATCTATGGACGAGCCACGGCAAAATCGCATGCCACCACCTCCACGCCGTAGATCTTCCAAGGGGCCTGTCGTGGAACCTGTCCATGATGGGAATGAGGCGGATATGTCTGGCGCGGGCGACACAACCGAAGGCAATGATGACTTGACGGAGCGGGATGATAGTGACGGTGTGGCTAGGAACGCACCACGAGCAACTGCATTGCCTATACACGCCGGTCCTCCTCCTGAGGCATCAACATCAAGAAAGGAGGATAGCGAGGAAGCGAATGAGGGAGAAGAAGAGGAGGAGGAGGAGATGGATCCTGAAGTCAGGCGTAAAGAGGAGCTACGGGCGAGAATGGCCAAGATGAGTGGTGGCATGGGCTTCCATGGCATGTTTGGTGCCCCTATGCCTGCGCCAGCGCCGCCTCCCAAAAAGAAGAAGGCCTCGAAACCAGAGCGAACATCGATCGACGAACCTGTCGAGGAAGCATCGCCAACGAGCCATGCTGCACCACCCGTCCCTACTATGATGGCTCTGCCTGGATTTAGCGGTTCAAGTAAGCCTGAGGAGCCTGAGGAGCCTGAGGAGCAGGAACCAGCTGCCCGAGCGCCACCACCTCCTGTGCCGTCTCAGCCACCCCGAGTTCCTGAGCATGCAGAGATGGCAGAGGAGGAAGCAGAGGGTGACATTACTCCTGCCCCTCACGCTGCACCTACAAGTATGTACCATCAGATATCAAGATCTTGGGTAGTTGGGATGCTAACCGTCATTCAGTTCCTCCTCGAGACCCAGCAGGCCCTCCTCCTATTCCTGGCAGTCGAGGAGCGCCTCCTCCTGTGCCATCCGAATGTAAGTTGACGCCTATTTGAAAAAGATCATGATACTCATTAGTTCCAGATCGGCCTCCTCCTCCTGCACCTCCCGCCGATATGAAGTCTCAGTCCGAAGGATCCCAGTCGGGCGACGAGCTCTCTGGTGGCCGTGACAGCGATCGAGAAGACCCTGTAGCTGCCGTAAGGTCTCGTCCTATGGCACCGCCGCCAGCTCAGCCCCCTCACTTGCCTGCGAGATCGCCACCACTGTCCCCTACCCGAGAGGAGTTCAGCCCTACATCTCCTAAATCCAATGCCAGCAATAGATTAAGTCGACTGCCGCCACCTATTCCTGGATCTGCACCAGCTCCGCCAGCACAGAGTCGACCGCCTCCTCCGCCTCCACCAGGTGGTCTTCGTCGACAGTCCACCCAAGACTCTCAGGCACAACATACCCGGGGACCTCCTCAGGCTGGCGAAGAAGAAGCTGAGGAACTTACCGAGTATGAGGGCGATTATGATACGGATATTGCTTCTTCAGTCCCCCATAAAGACGCTCTGAAGTCACACGCTCGTGAATCAAGCCTTGAGGACAACACCATTCTATCGCCAGTCTCTGATGCTCCTCCTAAAATACCACCCCCTATTCCCACAGGCACGGCCCCCAGAGCTGTTCCGCCGCCTGTCCCTTCGCAGCCGCCCCCTGAGAATAAGCGGCAATCAATGGATACACCTCGCGCTGCTCCTCCACCACCTCCGCCTACGGATAGCAAGCGACAGTCTATTGACGTACCACGCGCGGCACCTCCCCCTCCCCCTCCTGCAGGTCTACTTCCTCCTCAACTGCCTCAACCGCCCCAGTCGCCGCGCCTGGAAGAAGACTATGATCCCTACAATTATTCAGCACCTCCTGCAGGACACGGTTATACCCCCAGAACGCCCAAGATTGAAGAGGAGGGTATCTTCCCCCAATCGCCATCTGTTACTTCTCCGATAGATCGAAGAGCCCCCCCTCCTCCAGGTGTGCCTGCAGGTCGCACCTCCGGGCGACAGTCTTTAGACATTTCGAGGGCTGCTGTCGGAAACAGACGATCTATGGATATCCACCGACCATCAATGTCGATGGAGTCGGGTTTCATTGCGAATGACCTGGACCTGGCTATCCAGAGTGGCTGGTGGAAGCAATCTAACCAAGTACCCCCCGTTCTCCAGGGACGTAAAGATATTTATTTTGAGGCCGAAGAGTCGACATCTACCAATGGCGGCCAACAAACGACGATAACTCGCGAAATCTTTATCTTGTATCAAGACTACTCACAAACCTTCTTGACAATTCGATACGACCCCTACGATCCATCAGATGTTCAACTTGAGCAACGTCACGAGCCCCCGCCGCGTCCCCTCCGCCAGGATCAGATGGAAGAGTTTTATGAGCGATTTGGTCGCCACATCTCGACGGCTGTAGCTGCCAAGAAAGACTCTGTTGTCGCGGACGGTACTCCTCAAGGTCTTGTCCTTGAACTTCTCAAGCCTTATAAGGATGCTCTTCCTCCTGTTGGCACTCGTGCTTACGGTGCCCTTGTCTATTCAAACATGGCCAATGCATCAACTCAACAGAACGACGTGATCCGTGCCGGCGACATCATTACAGTCCGCAACGCCAAGTTCCAAGGCAAGCATGGTCCTATGCACGCAAAGTACTCTGCCGAGGTGGGCAAACCGGATCACGTCGCTATTGTATCTGAGTGGGATGGCACCAAGAAGAAGGTGCGCGCGTGGGAGCAAGGCCGCGAGAGCAAGAAGGTCAAGGTAGAGAGCTTCAAGCTTGACGACCTTCGTAGCGGAGAGGTCAAGATCTGGCGCGTCATGCCGCGAAGCTGGGTTGGCTGGAACAGCCAGTCCTAGTGTAGCTGGGGATGGCGATCTCTAGAACAAGATGTCCATGATGATGACGACGACGAATAATAGGACGAGTTGAGGACTGGTAGTTGGGCCGTGGCTGTATCCTCAGGCGTTGAGTGGTGGGATTAGGATTCGAGAGCGTTACAGGAGGAGAAGGAAACAATGCGCAGCAAGGTGTGTGTTCAGATAAGAAACTGTAGGACATGAGTGGAACATGAGAGATTTAGTTAGTTGTAAAGCAGTTCGATTCAGTAGGCTATGTTAGGTATCGACCGATGCGTCTTATCCTGTGTAACCTCTTAGATTCACCTTCAGCATCTCACACACTGAGAATCCCATGGTCGTCTCTGTTAAACAGAGTCTCGCATGAATCCGAGACATCATCTATTCCAGGCACGGCCCGGCCGTCGATGCAGCGGTTCCACGGCCACGTTTCTATCTCTTACCGGCTACAACTAAGTCCTTGGAGAGTTACATTGTATAAGCGCAAGGAAGTACTGTGCTGTCTTTCGTTACTTCGATCGACAAGATCTTCAAATGGCGGAGAATTGAGCATCAAAACATGTCTGGAACGACAGTTTGACAGGTGGATGGTATTGCAAAAGCGCATGGCATGCTACCTAAAAGGGAACCTAACTCGCATGGGACAGTATCAGGAAAAATAAAATGGTGGGCACGAGGTCTTGGACCTTTGAGACTTGAAGTTTGTGTAAGCAGGAAAGATATGAGTGAACTCAGCGGATTCCGTGACTGTGGGTGGAGTGATGAGATCTGTTAGTCAGGTCACCCCTTCATGGCATCGGGAAGAGTAGGAGAAAATATTTCATAGCGACAAACAAGACACTTTGCACACGGGATGAGATAGCAAATCTTAATTGCCTGATGAATAATGCTCAACTTGAATCGCATGGCCACGGCGGCAGGCAAAGGACGGCAATGGCCCGCGTTGAAACGCACGCACAGGACAACTTGTACACAACATCTCGCGTATCAGAGACCTACACTCATGATTCAGCAAATAGCTGATTCCCATCGAGTTGTTAGGCACAATGTGCAGATGCATGGGAAGAGGCGGCAGAAAAGGCGCAGGGTCCGAAGGTCCGGCTGTTGTCCATTCGGAACTCAGCCAAATCATCCATGCATCGACTGTTCTCGCCTCAAGGATACTTCTTGTTCACTGTGCAAGAGCCTGATAGTGGCATATTCCACCGGCGGGCCGGTACATCCATCTCCCACGTGAATATGAAGAGAATCGCGGGGGAAACAGCCGTCTATTCAGGCGGAAAGTGAGGCGTCAGGCATTTCTCAGCCTGAACTTAGAGTATGTGGCTACGCTCGGTTACCATGGTCGAGGTGTTGTTGGCAGCTATCCATTCTGAGGCCAGACTCTATATGCCTCTAAGCTTCACTGGAAGCATTCGTTATGAGCCCAATCATCTCAGGGCCATATGTTTTCAACTTCTGGATTGAGTAACTGCACCTTGAAAGTTACAGTACGTCGCTAGCTTTAGTTCCCGTAGCATTGCGTCAAGCCGACCTGCTGGTCTCGGCTAGGTGCAGTAGCGAAAGATGGACGAGGAAACAGGTCAACTGCGCTAATAAGCGGCTTAGGTAGAGATGATGGAGAGAGACAAAGTGAGGTCAGCTCGGTGACCTCGAGACTTGAAGCTTACCAAAGAAGCTGTGGTTCTTGTGACATGACGACATAAGGTTCTGATGAGTGGTGTATCCGCAACTACAGCTTCGTGTATGTGAACGAAAGTGGAAATGCGTCTGCCTCTGCTCTGATTGGGACAGTCAGGCAGTCAAAGGGATGCTGTAAGCAAATCCAGCTTCTTCAAGATTCTAGCAGACGGTTCCTTCGTTCCAATACTGCGGCCTCATGATGGTCAGGCACAGGAACGGTACAAGGCCAATGGACCTCCAAATACGACGACTTGACGATTGAATTAAGTCCTAAGCCGTAGACACGATCTTAGGCTGCTCGTTTGGCTACGAGGAGAAGACTGATCTTGCGATTGGACAAATCGTTTCATTAAACAGGGGCCAGAGCCCCCGACGACGAATGGGCTGTCAACACATGAGCAAGGACTGCATCTCGATGGGTCGACTTGGTGGTCATAAATCACCTTTGGCTTGCATGTTCAGCGCGTGCGATGCGAACCAAGAGGTGGGATGAAGCTGCAGGGCCTTGGAAGCAAGAAAACGTCAGAGGTTAAAGCAGGATGCCAGAATGAAATCGTCAAACAGCTCCCTAAGCTTAGACTGACTTGCCTAAATCTTTTTATCACTTAGGATCAAGGTCCTGAAGTTTTCTTGCTTCCCCAAGGCAGGGTACGACAAAACAGTGTTCGAGCCTGGGTTGAAGATCACGTTGGTCGTGTAACTGAGAAAGCCTGGCAGCGTGTACAGAATGTTGTACGATCCACTCTCCAATTGATAGTGTAGCGACGAATAGTGACGTGTATGAAACCCGAATGCTTCAAAGTGTCGATGGCGTCTCAAGTCCTACACACTAGGAAGCAAGATGATGGAGGTGTTGGGTTCCTAGCAAGGCATTCCCTGGGTGTCAAGATCGAATTCTGAACAATACCGAGTTCCATCCGCCAAACCCCATACTGACGATCCAACTGTGACGACAGAAAGAAGAAGACATGACTGTCGTGCTTCGTGATTGCTGCCTTCGACGAGCGGCCCCATGGCATCTTGTCCTAGTATCATGGGCCAACTCAGTCATGAATGAGTTGGCCGACCCGCCGCGTGAATCTTTACGCCAGGATATGTATGGAGCGGGACGGGCCAGTAGTTGCAGTGAGTCAATTAAACCTATTGGTAGCTTATAGCAAATCCATCTGGCGCAGCAGACAAATCGTCGAGGCTGATGCTGTAAACTGAGGATAGTGGATTTGATAAAGGGCCATCAGTGATCATTTCAGGCTCTTGCCTAGCGTACCCCTGTCATGGCATCTCCCTAAATAGAAGCACCTAAAACTAGTCAATGGCGGAGTAGAGGACATCGCAGCCTGGCATTCCCATTCACCGCAGGCCATGAAAAGATGTGGCTCTGTTGAGCTGAATCGTCATTACAGCCTCGTCACCGACATTGCCAGCGAATAGATAATTTCAACCTCATTAACGAGGCAGACGCGGTAGACAGAGAAGGCTGACGCGTTCGATCATGAGCCTTCAGTGTTAGCGGTAGGCCCAAACTACCTATCCAAGGTTATGTGCAACCCTGAGCGAGAAAAGACGAAGAGGTGGGATGCTGTGGGATCCAATCGGCCTTGCATATGAGATCCCGGGGTCACCGGGGTGGTCTCAGACATTCTGGATCAATGAGAGAAGCCAAAGAGATCCATGAATGCTGAGTGAAGAGTTGACTTGGATGGGTGAGATCAGGCTTGGTTGGTGGAAGCTGAAAATGGTATGTAGTGGATGGTGAAGGAAACCCCAAAAATGCAAGGATCTGGGGCAATGATATACAGAGCCAGGAATAGGTAGGTAACTTCATAAACTCAAATGACTAGGTATTAACCAGCAGTTTGAAGTTGATACAGTACGTAATTGATGTTTGGCTGACTTGGATAGAATATGAGAAGGAAATATTTACTGTGCATGTGCATTTGTGATGCCTCAGGGTGCATGCCTTGAAGCCTGAGACACCTATTTTCTATCACGAATGGAGGCAGCTGGCACCTTCCGTGGTGAAAATCAGACCAGCAGATGAAGGAAGGTACGGGAAGATAATCGGGAAACAATCCAAAACGAAGGAGACGGGATGACTCAAATCATCTCGTGACTTAAGCGAGGCATCGTCGATAAACAACATCTCCTCATCTCAATTGCAAAGCCAGGAACGCTCTCCAAAATCAGGGCAAACATCCAATAAATGAACCCCCTTGTCACTCCGTAGGCAACTGGACTTTACCTACAGAGCCTGTCTGCCGTGCAGTACAGTACCAATGTCAGGCTATACAGTGCACATGCACGCACTCAACCAGCCGGGACGTGTTCCAGAATCCGCCATTTCCTCCTTCGGGCCATGATGCTGAGACGTTCAGTGCCAGGGCACGTTACCTACTTATTCGGATTCATCAATGATGAAGAATAAATGGGTCGTAAACCAACACACGACGAGCCGAGTTTCAACAGCCTCGCACGCCTTGCTCCACCAAATGCCCTACTGAGATACAGAGGACAAGGGCTTCGTGGGGGAACCTGAAGGGGGAGCACAGCTGGCTCTGCATGGTGGTGAAAGATTGGCGGGTGGTAACGTTAGGGGTCCTCCAAGCATGGAGAGAAACGGATCTGTGCTCCTCTACTCCGTACTCACTACAGCAGGCAATGGCCTCTAACGAAGCACGCAAGCGCATTAATTATTCGGCCTTGGTCCGAGACCACCCTGGAAAAAATCTCTGTTCTGTTGACGACCATCTTCTTCACCGCAGTCGAGACAACTCTAGTAATCAAGCTTACAGACCTCTACTGACGCTACCCTTGATCGACCACCATTTCAGTGAGATCCCATCGATCGGCGGGCATCAGAATCCGCCATCCTGACTGAGAAACGATTGTCGACCATCACCCCAGGAAGGCCGAATAGACGGGACGGAGGAAACAGCCCACATGGTGTGACTATGAGCTCGACATGAGCTCCAAACAGCCATTGCACCCTAGCTGTGGCCTGTCCCCGTGTGGTCCACCGTCACAACGTCTTCACACGCGCACCCTCTTGCTCACTCTAGTGGCCGAGCACTGGCCGATGCACACTAGGGATCTCATCCGGGGCAGTCTTTGACTCTGCTCCCCCACGAAAGACGTGTTGTGGTCCACGGATAGGACTAGAGTCATCTACTTCCTGCTGTAGAGCCCTGTGCCTCAGGCGCCTGTCCCCGATACAGACAGTCGGTTGTGTGTCAAAATCTGGAATGCATCGCCTGGGGTTTTCAGCCACCTACCGTTGAAGTCGCCTCCCTAAGAGTGACCAACTTTTCCTGGCGCTGTCTGTGACCCGATTGTCTGCCCACCGTTGACTTTATGGTAGCAATGCTTTTAATTAATGGCAACGCAACGTATGGCTCACTCTTGCCGATACCTTACTGTCTCTTCCAAGTTCCAGCCAACAATAATAAAGTGCAGCCCAGAGGTACTAGGGCTGCAACAGTGTCACTGCTGGCTGCATTCAAGAGAGACACTAGGGGGTGTCTATTGAAGGTTAAGCACGAGTCTGCGAGATGAGGTCTGAGGCCGGGGCGAGGCGAGGCGTTTCTTCCACTTCTCGCTTTCTCCCCCGCCGTGGCCCGAGTTGACAGGTGGTCCAAAAGTGGTCCGTCCCGCCAGGTTCCTGATGTGGCCTCGAGTCCAAGTCCATGCCTGAACACTTCTTACCCCTGGCTTCTCGACAGCTCCACTGGTTGCGTATTAAGGTCAGGCTCGGTACCAAATAAGCCCCCCTCCCCACCTACGACCAACGTCCGTTAGTCTACCATCCATCCATATCCATATCAAGGCAGAACCGACTTAAGATGAAGATATAACCCTTTCGATTGTCTCCTCATCCACGCTATTATCAAATCCACGACTCTCGACTCTGACTCAACCTGATTCAAGCTGGCTGTGTCATATACCACATACTACACACAAACAAACTCAAGTATTGCTTCGCCACACCCTTACTTCAGGCACCTTTACTTGAAGCTCAGTATTTACACCACTTACACGTACTCCTAAACTCTACTACTCCCTCAACACCAAACAATCTTGGATACCGCAACAACCTGCCTTACTCAATTGACAACTATCGACAATGACAACTGAACCATCATTACGGCGACAACGGAAAGTTGTCATTACTACATCTCCAGCCCCCTCCGACTCTGATTCACGCCGCGACTCTTACTTCTCAGAGGTTTCTCAATCAACGGCCCCTACCTCCTTCCACTCGGCTTCCGGGTCTAATAATAAATGCCTTGATGTTGCTCAAGGGAACAGACCTACAACAGCTATGAAGTCAACAACCATTGAGCGCAGATTCGATACTACCTCCTCCTCTATCGCCACATACGACTCTGTCCTATCTGAAATGGCACCCTTGTGTCGAGATTTACCAGTCGGCGGCGAAGAGGTAGAATTTGAAACTGAGGATGAGGAGGAAGAAGAAGAGGAGGAGGAGGAGGAGGAAGAGGAAAGCGGCGATGAAGACGACGACGAAGACGACATAGAGGATGACCAGGAAGACGCCGACAAGGACTACATTCTATCTGATCCTGAGTCGCTTCATATCCCTCCAGTGTTGCCTCCTTATCGCGGAACCTCCAACGAACGCCCCTGTCGACCATCTACACCCCAAGACTTTGGCCGTCTATTCCCTTCACTGGACCGACTCGCCGTACGCCATGACGATTGTACTTCGGACGGCAACATGAATCTCCGTGTCGATACCGTTGTTCCTTTTGGGCATACACGACGCACGCTTGCGGTCCAGCTATTCCACCTGCGCATGCACGATCTGGCTCGCCGAGAGTTTTCTCTTCGCCGTTACTGCCGCGACTCTGGTCGAGAGGTTTGCAACTCTAAGCGTGCGTATGCTCCAGCGCCGACCAGTACTGTCGCTGTAGCACGACCTGCCCTCCAAAGGTCAATGAGCTCCGCTATGCGGACGATGGCTACTCCATTTCACCGACCGACCTCTAGCAACTCCTCGATCTTCAAGTTCGGCAATGGTACCAACGCTTCTACAACTTCTGACAACGCCTCTGTGTGGTCCGGCTCGCATCACACGGAGAAATCAGACTCACCAACGCCTAAGCCCAAGGCACGAATGGTACCTACAAACCGAATCAAGCTCGAGTTCAGCAACTATGCTCGCGTGGATATTGCGCGACGAGGTGGACGCACCAACAAGCGATACGAGTTTGAGTGGTGGGGTCACACATACGCCTGGAAGCGTGTAATTGACAAGAACCTCAATGTTGTCTCATTCCATCTCGTCCGAGACGGACATGGTGCACCCGTCGCGCATATCGTTCCTGAGATGCGAAGTCCCAACCAGATTCTGGACGATGAGATGGCTGGAGCTTGGGTTACCCCTTGCTACATCTGGATTAGTGACAGTAGCATCATCGATGCCATTACCGACGTGGCTGAGTAAGTCATGATGAAACTCCTTGATCGCAATTTAAACTAACAGAGCTTTTAGTGTCATCATCGCCACCGGCCTCATTTCTCTGGTAGACGACTGCATTAAGGAGCGATGGCAAGCCAAGAAACCCTCGCACCGAGCTATCCGCAGGGACACTGGCGATGTCAACCACGCAAACCCTCGCTCGTTTATGCACAGCTTCTTCCAGCGACGCCACTCTGAAGAACACTCTTCAAGCCGTGGCGCATTAAGATTTGGACGCAAGCCTGTCGCTGCGTATTAAAGGCTAAGCGACATCGGAAATAATTTTCACCACACCTGATACTTCCTATACAAACCTCTATGGAATCGTCATTAGTTCTATTTCAGAATGGATACCATATGTTGGTATAAGATGATGACTTTCATATTTCTGCTTTTCTTGTTTTAACAGACCTTTTATCCCGTCACGAACAGACGGACATGTATATATTTGGACTTTTTCTTGTTTTGTTGTCTACTGTACTCACCCACCACAGACTGGTTGGGCTGCGAGGTTTTTGGAAGGGCATTTGCGGGATACGAAATATCATCCCCACGATTACAGCATGCGAGGCGCTTGGGAGTTTTTGGATAGGGCTACGAGAAATGGGAGAGCCCAACTTGGTATTGATGATCTGGCCTGGCTTGGTATTCACTGGCGTCTTTGTTTACCCCGGATTGGACTACGCCTCTTCCCCCCAGACATGAAAATGGGGATGGCTTGGAGAGAATTGAATCACTACAGAATTATTGGATTGTACGAGACACATACAAAACCAGTTTACGCTATGATCAGGCTAAAGCTGCACGATTGGGAAGAGATACAATAATGACCTGACACGAAGGCGAAATTGACAGAGTTCTTGGTGATATTGCGCAAATTTTTCTTGCAGCTGCATGTCTCCTTGGTCCATTGGTATAACTCAAATGCTTAGTCCCCTCCATCCACTCAATTGGGTTTGATAGATGGAAGAAAAACCCTCACCCACCCCCATCTGCGACCCCTGTCAAGCCAGCTCGAGATGCATCGGGGGACGTGGGAATCGTCCCATCCGTAACGCCACAGATGCGGGGGGAACGTTTGTCTCTTATTCATTTCTGCAGACGTGCCTTGGCATGGCAAAGTCTGCCATTGACGTCCGTGTAAGTCTGACCAGCTTATTATCCTATCCCACACGATAATCTTGGAGACGCCAGAAGCGGTCGAGTTACAGCTGCTCGACATCATCGTGGCCGTCCGCTCTGCCGAACCATGTGCCAAAGTCGAGCTTCATGAGCAGACGATTGATGCCACCAACCCGTGCAGCTGCGAAGCCACCTCGTTCCTCTGCATCGTCTGGGTCCCGCGCTCTGCCGTCTCGCTGATCATCTTCGTCTTCCTCAGTTGCAGTGGCGGGTGCTGTGTCGCCCTCCCATTCGGCTGTGAAGATGGGGTCGGATTCGAGAGCGCGAAGGGCGGCGACGACATCTTCGATGCCAGAGCGGACACGGGACTCGATGTCGTGAAGGCGGCGCTTAACGTCACGCTCTTCAGATTCAAGGTCGACAAAGGCATCGACTACGCCGGCATCTGTCTCGAGGTCTATAGACGTATAGATAGCGTGAAGACGATGTAGATGGGCGACGAGGTGATCGATGTGGATGAGGAGGTTATATAGAGGCTGAGTAAATGTTGGTTGAGTGAGAAGAAGACGATGAATGAGAGTACGAAGATATAGGCGATGGGCAGTTGAAAGAGTCTGAGGATCTTGGGGTGGAGTTGAATCTCGTGCTTTGGGAGTATCTTCCTGAGCTGTAGGCTTGCCATTTTCATTGCTCAGCCACAAGTCATCCTCCTCCTCCTCATCTGTATCAGCACCCCCTGATTCATCTTGTAATTTGGTTGGCGTTGGTGCTCTGGACTGCCCATACTTGGGATCATTGGCTGTCAGCCACTCATGGAAGCCCTCCCATAGTCCAGCAACAATCTCAGTCTGGAGATATGCTTCTGTTTCTGCTAGGAAGAATATAGCAGCACTTGCAGTTGTCCAAGAGCTACGCATTGAAGACGACCGAGACGTCCATCGCTTTCGAAGAAGGATGATATGTTCTCGGTCACCTTTTGCGGTTGGATATTGACGTCTCAAGGATGTAATCTTCCAGAGATCCGTAAGTCGAATGTGCGCTCTGCGCATTGATAATAGGTAGGAGTTGATACAAGAGTATATCTGTATGTCTGATGGTGACAGTACCATATCCAGTGGAGGAGGAATCTGGATGGACAGCAAAGACGGGACAGAGAAAAGGAGGTTACGAAAAGGTGACTCGGATAAGAGGCTTGCAGCATCAGGGCTGAGACCCGAGCCTGAGCCAAAATTCGTAGTTGCCTTACTCTTGGTGAGATTTAGTCGTAAAAGGTCCCGAGCAAGCTCAAGTTGTTCATCTTCCTCTGCATGTTGACCCTGCATAGATGCTAGAACAGCCCACGTCCTTGCGAGAACCGCCGCAACTTCACCCTCTTTGACCGTCACGTTCTTTAGGCCGTCACCCTTTTCGTAAGCCAAGTTATCTGCTCGCCTCCAACGACTGCGTATTTTTTCATCTGCCTCGTGGGTCAACTGCATTGCAAATTCACCACGGCCGAGGAGGAAGAAATCTCGCAATAATTGTAGCATTTCCGTCACCTTGGCCAGCGGGAGGAGTTTTTGAAGTGTGTTTTCGGATAGAGATATCCGGACTGCAATGATGGCTCTCGAGAAGCTGGTGCTTTTTAGTGGGAAGGAGAGGCTGGATAATTCTTGAAGCTTTGATGATAGGTGATCTAGGCCGCGAAGGCCCGAGTCAACGCTACTCTTGACTCGGATGTGATTTAGAGATTTTCCAATGAAGAGCATAGATGAAGCTGTAGCTGGTGTCACGAATGCTGGTAATAGAATGGACCGTGATATATATTCCTGCTTCCGTTAGCAATATTTTGCGAAGGCGCCAAACAAGACCTACCTCTTCGGATTCTTCGACCTTCTGGACGAAGAAATCATCGCCTCCAAAGCTCGGAAGTCTTCCGTATAATATCCAAGCAGAAACCTGCTTTAGCCATGCTGTTTCTGCCACTGTAACAAGACTCATAGCCGTGTCTTGAACATCCCTATAGCCACTTTGCAGCTCAAGTCGTAAACGATCCATGAGCCGAGCACCGTGGCATGTCTCCCCCTTCTTATTCTTCGCCAGCATAAACTGCACCATCTCCCAAAGCCACTCCATCCTCCTAGTCCAGTCCTTGAACTCGCCTATCACGGCCGTTAACGGCACAATATTATAAGCTCCCACTAGGTCCGGGTCATCTTGCAATATGCTCGCCTCGACATCGAGAACCTTGCGCTGAAAGGCTGCCAGATGGATAGAGTCTATGGCTGTTGCTACGGCTCGGCAGATGGTTGAGGGGTGCGAGTTCGCTACCTGGGCCGTGTAGCTGATGAGTTTGATGTGAACGTCGCTGAGGTGGGCGGCTGAGGCGAGGAGCTGACGCTCGGCAGGTGATACGCCGGAGAGGGCATGAGTTTGAGTTGCATCGGTTCGCAGGAGGGGGGAGGGATGTCCCGAGAGGGAGAGTAGGATTTCGTGGAGCATGACTGTGGTTCTGGTTCGGAGCTTTGGTATAATTAGCGGTGATGCTTTATAAGACGATAATGGTAGGAAACGTACCGATCTTGAGCCTTTCTTGACCTCATATAATCCCCGATATCACGAAAGGTAATTATAATAACACCAAGAAGCTCAAAGCGGCACATGAACCAAGCAGTCGTGTGTCTGGTATGTATTGTTGATGGTTGATCTTGAAGATTTATCCAAAGCTCCAAATTTGAGCCTTGACAGCCAATCGCGGGCGTTCAGCCAAATCCAAGCTCAGACGGAAAGGCTTCTCGTGTACTGTGGCTGTAGGGCTCTTTAGGCTTTAACATAGCGCGACATTGGTGAGAAGAAATCAATCTTTAATCGAATTCGAGGTGAAGCTCCTGAGGGCGCGACGCGAGGGTCGTAGCTGCCCCGCGATCTACCGTAAACTTTGACAGTTTATACTGTGCTGCGACTCACTCATACCAGTACCTTATTCAAACCTCATGTTTAACACTCACTATTCGTCACAGCTCAATTGAAGGGTCTCTACTCGAATCTTACAGCTTTTAAGAACTAATAAATGATCGATCCGCATTACCGCCCAGCAAAAGGTCCAAATAGACCACACCAAATCAAGTCACAAGTCTTGGCTATTCCGATATCGTCACCCCTCAGTAATGTCCCTTGGCAGGCTTCTTGCCATTGGGGTCATATCCACTGGCGATACTCACATTATCACCATATGTGCTGTGTGAGCCCTGGCCATTGCCCTCTCTTGTCTCGAAGTTAGGGTTGTTATCAGTACCTCCCACGATGATCTCACCACCACCTTTGACCTTGCCAACTACCATGCCCTTAGCAACACTCTTGAGGATGGCACGTCGAGATACACCTGTCACATCAATGTAGACGAGTCCCACGTTCTTAACACCGCCGCCAAGATTGCGCGACAACTCTCCAGCCTCGTCGCCCCAGCGGTGGCCGACAACAGTTGTCACGCTGGATGATGTGCCGGTGAGCAGATTGCGACCGGCTTGCTCAATGCCGTCGACGACAGTATTGAAGGCCATCAAGCTCTTGTTCAGAACACCTGGTTTATAGGTATCGATCGCATTACCGTCCTTGTCATAACCTCTGGCTCTACCATCTTTGCGACGAGTGACAGTTGCACCCAGGTTCTGCGCCATGTTGCCGATAGTGCCCACAGTGGTTGCCGAAAATGTGGCTGCTTTGTTGGAGAAGTTGTTGATCCGGCGAATGTGCGCATGCGTTGTAGGTGCAAATGTCACAGGCTTTGCGAGAGGCTTTGTGTTCTTGGTGAAGTTATCGGCTTGGCTCTGAAGGGTTCTGGAGACAACATCGGAAGTTGTAACAATAAGGCGAGATGCCTTGCTTGCACTATTCACAATGGTTGACTTTTTATAGGCAGGGTGCATGTCCATCTCAGCCCATGGCTGCGACACAGGCTGCACAGAAATGTTCTGGCCACCATCGGTAGGAAGAGCAATCTCGACAGGTTCTGCACTAATGTTAGCAATCTGAAGCATGGCTATCAATTCTGCAGCACATACCTTTGGAACCGGGTTGGATTTTGCTGTCTTCCACCACTTGATAGCTATCGGTCAACTCTCCAAGGACACTGCCGTCTTCCTCATCGATAAGAACAATCCTGCCTCCAGTATGTGAGCTATGGCTGCCCTGGACATATCCTTCTCCGGGGTTATAGTCAGCCGGGTTGTAAGCGGGGAGTTGCTCGCCAGCTGCTTCGCGCGCCTTAGCTTGGGCCTTCTCGGAGGGTCTTGGAGGCTGAGGAGGAGCTGCTCGTTCAAGGAAAGCAGTGCACTGGGCGAGGATGGTCTCGAAAGTATCGACATCTTCCTGAACACCCGGCCTGGAGTTGGTGGGAGGGAATTCGATCCTGGTGAAGGCGCCGCTATCGGGGCCGAGGTCCCAGCGAGGAATCAAATAGCTCGTAGGTGGTTGGTGGTAGATCTGGGTCGTAGCGGGAAGAGGGAGGTCGAGCTCAGGAGGCAAGTGAAGGTGCAGGTAGAAGTCCTCCTCGCCATCAGAGCCGCTGCCTGAAGGTTCGACAAAGCCAGATGAGGTCGGGACCATGAGGAGGGACAGGGTCTGGGGTCCCGAGGGAGTGAGGGACTGCTCTTTGCCATTGGCAATGTGATAGGCGTTGATGCCCTCTACAGCGTAGAGGAGCTTCGGATCCTATTGGAGGCTTTGTAAGTATCACGAGTGGTGGCAAAGGGAGAAGGTCATGGGCATGTCGCGATGCGCCCGAGGTGTATTCTTGGACTTACATTATGTCCAGAAGACATGCTTGCGATTACCTGGTCTTGGTATGAAGGGAGAAAAGATACAATCTTGGTATTATGCAATACAAAAAGAAGAACAAGTTTAGGACAACGAGTAGAAGACAAGGAAAGGGGAGAGTTGTTGAAATTCTGGAACTTGGGAAGTCGCAAGACGTGATGTGATGGAGGGGTCAGGGTCAGGTTCAGGTTTATGTTTAGCAGCTTATTATGACAACCAACAGCAGCATCATTCGATCCACCAGCAAGAAACACAATTCAAGACAAGCGCGATGCGCGTCAATGCAATGCGACAGAGCCTATAACTTGGGCGGCTGTTGCAGGAGCTTGATTTGAAGAACCGTGTGATGTAGCGCATCCTCGTCAAAGAGGGTGGGCGTCTGTCGGCGCTTAAATTCGTGCGGTGAGCAGCTCTATTGACGAGCTGTGAGGCCTCTTGAGGCGATCGACGTCAT
>JAAVUA010000159.1:0-79594 GCA_014898875.1 Fusarium miscanthi
ACCCTTTTCAGCGGGCTGCAGTGGCCACGGTACCTGCATCCAGAATTCCCCTCCGTGAGAAACACCACACAGCATGCTACACCTCCCGCTCCCTTGAAAAGTTGGCGGCGGGCGGGCGGGCAGAACGAGATACATGTATGTACCTGTTGTAGGTAAGGACTGTGGAAAAGAACTAATAGGAATATCAATAATCTCACCGCCTTAATTTCTCGTGCCAAAAGTTGCTCCCCAATCGCTGCGTGGCTTCAGCGGCTGCCCCTCCTCCGCCGGCCTTTGCCTTCGTCTTTGGTACCTTTAGTCTCCCTCCATCCTTCTCCAGTCTCCTCCTCCAGAGCCCAGAGGGAAAGTAGTGCCCCCCTTTTCCCATTAGCTCACCTTAACTGCAACGTTGAGGTGGGAATATCTTTTCTAGGCTCCCTTGCCTTTGCTTCCTCCTCCTTTATAAACCTCCCCATTCCCTCTCATCTCTCCCCAAACCCTTACACTCGCTAGCATACTACGTGTGTCGATTCGTGACCTCGTTTGCGCGCATCTTTTCTACAGATTTTCCTTTGCCTTGTCTGCAATACCTTCATACCGCCTCAGATCATCATGTCTTCAAACGGTACTCAGGAGGCCCCCATTGAGGTCCGCCGCATCTGCTGTGTTGGTGCTGGTTACGTTGGTAAGTTGTAGAAACCTTTTCCAATCGACTCCCCATGAGAGACCGGAAAGCTGGTTTATCGGAATTGCGAGAGTTGTGACAAGGCGCTCTATATCATGACTGCGCGCTTATCAGCCCCTCGAAATGCTTTACACCGCTCCAATAACGCAATTGAGTTTCAACAAACTAACAAACTTGACACAGGTGGTCCTACCGCTGCTGTCGTCGCTTTCCAGAACCCCCACATTCAGGTTACTGTCGTCGACCGAGACACCACACGCATTCGCCGCTGGAACTCCCGCCACCCCCCTATCTACGAGCCCGGTCTGCACGATATCGTCCGAATTGCCCGTGATGGTGGCCGACCTACCAAGATCTCCAATGAGCCTACCACTGACAGTGAGGGTTCCTCTGCCGAGGAGGGCGAGATCGCCGTTGCTGAGCGCAAGCCCAACCTGTTCTTCTCCACCGATATTGCCAAGCACATTGGCGAGGCCGATGTTGTCCTTGTTGCCGTTAACACTCCCACCAAGTACCGTGGTGTTGGTGCCGGCAGCGCCACTGATATGACCGCTTTCGAAGCTGTCACCGGTGTCGTTGCTCAGTACGCCCGTGAGGGCGCCATCATTGTCGAGAAGTCGACTGTTCCTTGCCGAACTGCCCAGCTTGTAGCTGATACCGTAAGTACATGGTCAATGTTGCAGCAGAGAAGCGGTCAAGTGCTAACAATGTGATTCTAGCTTAACATGCACCGCCCCGGTGTCCATTTCGAGATTCTCTCCAACCCCGAGTTCTTGGCCGCCGGTACCGCCGTCAACGATCTTCTCTACCCTGACCGTATCCTGATCGGTTCTGCTCCTACCCCTTCCGGTAAGCGAGCTGCCGAGGCTCTCGTTAAGGTTTACAACGCCTGGATTCCTCGCGAGCGCATTTTGACCACCAACGTCTGGTCTTCCGAGCTCGCCAAGCTTGTTGCCAACTCTATGCTGGCTCAGCGTATCTCCTCCATCAACTCCATCTCCGCTGTCTGCGAGCAGACTGGCGCTGATGTTGATGAGGTTGCCCGTGCCGTCGGTGTTGACCCCCGTATCGGTAACAAGTTCTTGATGGCTGGTATCGGTTTCGGTGGCAGTTGCTTCAAGAAGGATGTTCTCAACCTCGTCTACCTTGCTGAGACCATGGGTCTTCCCGAGGTCGCTGAGTACTGGCGCCAGGTTGTCAAGATGAATGAGTATGCCCGTGACCGTTTCTCCAACCGTGTGATCAAGTGCCTGAACAACACCCTCGTTGGCAAGAAGGTTACCATTCTTGGCTTTGCTTTCAAGAAGAACACTTCCGATACCCGTGAGGCTCCCGCTCTCGAGATGATCAAGACCCTTCTCGAGGAGCGCCCCCGTGAGGTGGCTGTCTTCGATCCCTGCTGTAACCCTCTGGTTATCAAGGCCGAGATCAAGGAGCTCCTCGGACCCCTCGCTGAGGGACACAACATCACTGTCCACGGCAATGCCTATGATGCTTGCGCGTCCAGTACCGCCATCATCATTGCTACCGAGTTCGACGAGTTCCGCAACCAGCCTCCTCCCCCTCCTGCCCCTACACCTGCCGTCCAATCCAAGACCATTGGCCGCAAGCCCAACCCCAAGGCCGACCCTCGTCCTTTCGAGAGCGCCACCCCCAGTGCCAACGAGCTCCTCGCTCTCCACAAGCACCTTGTCCAGCGTGCTGATGTCCAGTCCCATGACCCTCTGGACCGCTTCAACGTCGAGCCCAGCTGTGAAGACGACTGCCCCGACTGCATCCAGGAGCGTGAGAGCAAGGACACTGGCTTCGCCACAGGAATGGGAAGCTCCGAGGAGTACAAGCCCAAGGAGCGTGTTGACTGGGTCCGCATTTCTGAGAGCATGGCCAAGCCCCGCTGGGTCTTTGATGGCCGTGGTGTCATCGACTCTCGAGAGATGGTCAAGCTTGGCGTTCGCGTCGAGAGTGTTGGTCGCCAGCACCGCTTCTAAATGTCTCACCTGATTTTGGGACAGACACAATTTTTTCGACGGCCGACTTTTAGACTTCTTGATTGTATGAATTCGTCGACTGTTGGCTAAGATTATACCGTTTTTAATAAGCATGAAATGACATATGGACGTGGTTGATGATACACGCCGAGATACACTGGAAGGACAGGGCAGATGCACGGCGTGAACAGGTGAAGAGGTTTACTGGACATAGATTTAGATTCGAAGATGTTAAAAATGCGATGCGAGAGCAATGTTTCCATTAGCTGCTGTCCAAATAGTTCATTTATGGCCCTTCGAGACTCCGACCCATAGTAGCCGTTTGGCGATGAACAGATGACCGACCCCATGTCAATCAATCAATTAAGCTTAAGATCGGAGGCTCGGTAGGGAGGCACTAAAATATCTCGTAGCGGTTCGGCTATCACGATCCCTAACTTACTTATCCATCATGGTGTTCGCGTCAGTCGATTTGTTTCATGACTAATCCACCATGATCCTGTCCTGAGACGAAGCTTCAACCACCGTGTTTCAGCCAATTGACAAGGCGTCTCAACTCTGAACCTCTAGTGTAACAAGCTATTACCGGAATACTACTTGTTTCCCAAGCCCAGCCGTCATGTTCCCTGCACGAACGTTCTCGATCTCGCTCCACGTAGCATCGTGCCCTGCACTTGATACAGACTACTACTCTCCTTTGGGTACGCGTTTCACCATGCATCGAGGAGTACCGTCGCCGTGGTTCGCCTCCTCGTGCGTGCTTCTCGTCTCGAGACATTTGTCGTCTTCGTCTTCCTGTTGAACAGGTGACATCTTCGTCTCGCTACCATACGCTCTTTAACCATATTGGTATCACTTTTGTGTTATCCCGGGGCTGCGCCTCTATATTCTTTCGCTTATTATTCAATTGCTGCAGGCGGCTCATCCTGTCTTGTCTTCGAGGCCTAAACGTACGGGCCACCATCGTCGACTTGCCATCACGTACGTACGTACGTACCTTGGACGCAATCGAGGCAGCTATTCGTCGAGATGAGATTGTCATGGGCCGGACAGGCCGCGATTACAGGCCTCGTCGCCGTCGCCATGGCAGACGTCTTGCCGCCGGACGACATTCCACTCATGTGCGTGACGATCTGTGGTCCAATCGTCGAGTTGACAGCAAAATGTGATGTCCATCACAGTCGCCTCGCGAAGCGGCAGCCAAACGCCGAGTGGGTTCCAAAGTTGGCCGTGGAACCGCTCGAGGACGATGGACTGCACAAGAGAAGCTTTTCTATCATCAGGGCTGCGCCGACGTCATTTCCTCCACAGTTCGAGCCTCAAGAGAGCACGACATCGTCAGCTTCAACGTCAACGTCAACGTCAACGTCGACTACCAAATCTACACCGGTGTCAATGAAATGGGTTGCGGACGACACCAGTGCGGAGGAGCAGACAATGACAATGAGACGTACCTCGATGAGCTCATCGTTTGTCAGCTCGGCGGTAACCCAACCTACCAAGACTCTTCAGGGTGATTCTGGTACAGTGAGCATGACGAGTTGGGGAGCTAGTTTGCAGACGCAGTCATTAGTTCCAGAGGATGATCCGGAGAGGGAATGTGTATGCAACAATAAGAGCTTTGATGTGGCCAAGATCGCAGCGCTATGTCAAGACTGCATCGTCGTTGATGGACACAAGCAAAACAGTGAGTCTCTATGATCGTACCTTGCATATCAACCGCTAACGAGACAGACCTGGATATCATCATGCGGTCATGCGGGTTTGAACCACTTACCTACACTCCTGACCAGGACAAAGCGGCGGATAACGTTCGGGTCGAGGCGACGCGGCCGACTGTCATGGGTGCGAAGCAACACTCAACGAATTCTGGTGCTGGGTTAGAGTCTGGCGGTAATTGGGTTATTATTTTCACTTCATTGTTAGGAATCGCCTTGGCGGTATGAGTTGCGTTCGATTTCAACACTTTAGATATGTAGATCATAGCGCTTGCGACAAGCTTTCCTTTCTCACTTATTATATCCAATTTTAGATAAAACACTCGTTGAACGAATATCTCCTTGTCTAATATTATATTCTACTGTTTTGTGCAGTTTCCAAACTATTATGTTGCTTCAGTGATGACGCGTTACGCTTGTATACCACAGTGGGTGCTATGCGCGAAGCAGAAGGAAACAACAGTGTACAATTAGGTATTCTATGTCTATGATAGCCTCTTCCTCTATATGCAACCCAATGCCAAGTATTAACAGTTCATATGACAAACATTAGGTATGTGGTATAAAACATCTCCAACGCATACACCCTCTTTTGTTCAAACCACCATGGCAGCCATAGCCGAGGCGACGAGTAGACCCTATCATAACGTCAGTACAACCTTAGAATAATGCAAATGGATAATGGCTTACCATTCCCCATGTACCAGGCCACAAGCAAGAGGCACTGCTATCGGTGTCCTCGATTCGAGCGACCAACTTATCTCCGACATCACCGAGACTCTCTTCGAAGTCTTTGAAGTTTTTCGCGTTCCAGTCGGCACCGTCTTCTCCCGGCACAGCGTCGCTACCGGGGAAGGCGATGTACAGCACATCATCTTCATCGTGGCCATTGTCGCCGTTCATGTCATCGCCGAAGCAAGCCGTTGCGAGGGAGATGGAGGCCTCTCCGACCATGGCTTCATCACCATCATCGCCATTCTCGTCGCCCCAGATGCCGTAAAACTAACAAAGTCAATGATGATTCGGCATTGAAGAAAAGGCAATGTTTTACCATCTTGTCACCGCACACAACAGCCATCACACTCAATGGCTTGATGCCGTGCTTTTGCGCATCAAAAGTTGGCCAGTTGTTCTTCGTACCCACGTTTCCGAACACCACGTAAGGATGGATATTGGCATCGAGGTCCTTCTGGTCCGTACCATATGACTTGAGCTGGTCTTGAAAAGAGGTGACAGACTGTGTGTCGCCTGATGAGCCACAGCGTCCATCATCTGCCGAACTGCCCTGGACTCCATCGCAGTCAATGTCCATGTTGACGAGCTTGCCTTTGGTGCCCTGAAGGTATATCACATTGTAATCTTTGAGATGATCGCCGCAGTAGACGTATGCTGCTACTGATTAGTCGTGGTTGCAGCGCGGATCTTGGAAGGCTTACAGCCATCGTCGCCGTCGGCGCTGTGGAATCCTTCTGCAAGAGTGTCATTGCAAGAGCCTTGTTTTATGATGCTCTCTTTGAAAGCCTTGATGTTATCGGGGACATCGCGACAGGAAACCAGAGTCGCGATGGATGCGAAAAGGAGAAATCGAAGGGAACCCATGTCGTTGAATCAATCTGCGGTCGAAATGAAGTAGCGAGCGTGGGGGAGAAGGCCGATCAAATCAATCAAGCGCGATAGTTTATCTTGGTGTTCAAGTGTCTAGATAAACATTCCCCTATAAACTAGATTTCGGGGCGAGAGTGGTTTTATTCAACAGCCCATTTTTTGCTTGCATGCAGCGATCCTCGTCCAATTTACTCGGAACCAAAAGTTCTCCTTACAGAGTTGCAAGCTGATGGCTTGGGCTCCCTCCAAGGGGTGCACTGCTCCCCGCCAAGACGGGTCGATCTGGTCTAGAACGGAATAATTTACCAGCATTAAGCATATTTATAACCTTTGGAGTCCTGGGCCATCGGCTGTTGTTCTTGCTTCTCTAGAGTGAGATCTTGCAGATTGGGAAATTAGTCCGCCTAGTTAAGATCCAGATTGGTAAGGCTCTCGTTTACCGTGTCACTGCATTTTAACGAGCCTCATTAGGTAGGCAAATGAAGCTAGAGATGTGATTTGCTAGGGTTGTTGTATATGAGACAGGGTTACCCTATGTTTACTCACCTGAACCAGCACATTCAGGTACAGAAACCCACAATCGAATTAGTCAAGCCATCAATTGATGTACTTTACTTTGATGTTTCTGTGATCTCAAAATGTATAGGTGCTACCTACCTAGTGAGTTGATTGCCGTCTATACCGGGATTCATCACAGATAGTTGTGTCCTTATGTCTAAACAGCATCATGAAACACAACGAAATATCATTTATTGATGTCTGGTTGACGGACATGACCTTCCAAGGCCTGTTCTTTTAAGTCCCTTCACGTTCTACTGCTCTTTCCTTTCTTCGTCTTCAAATCGCCATAGTTCTATTGTCCTACTGTGTTGTCTTGGTCCGAATACTACTTCGCCCGAGGCCATGTTCCCGTATCATGGCTTCAATTAAACCACTCTCGGCGGCATACATAGTAATTGAGCAAAGAGTTTGTTCAACTGATGGAATGAACGTCGAGCACATCGCTATCTCTTGATCTCAGATATATGGACCCTCTTATTCAATGACAATTACACTTCCAAGAATTGCTAAGAGCAGCATCAATTCGTCCGTCTCGGCCTCCGCACGGCCGAACAAAATAGCTGTGAAACTAACACAGACGATCGCTGTTGACCAAGCTTCGTCCGTAAATTCGTCCGTACCTCGACCGGAGGCCATAGATATATAAGAAAGCAGTGAGGGTATTTATATAGCAAAATACAGACCATTGGTGTTCCTATTCATCCTAATTTCACCAATAATCACAATGTCTGCCCAGCTCCAACATAATGCAGCCTGGGAGGCTAGTCCTCTTGCATTCCTGTCCCGCCAATTCATCGAAGGAGTTCCCAAGATCCCCAAAGGCGTCACTCTATCCGGAAAAACAGCTCTCATCACGGGCTCAAACGTTGGATTGGGCTTTGAATGTGCTCGCCAACTTCTTGCTCTCGATCTTTCACACTTGATCATTGCTGTGCGGAATCAAACGAGAGGTGATAGTGCGGCACAGAAACTACGAAACGAGTTCCCAAAGGCAAAGATTGAGGTATCGATAGTCGACATGGCTTCCTACAAATCAATCCAAAGCTTCGTCAAGTGGTGTGAGACTTTGCCTCGACTCGATATTGCCATCCTGAACGCTGGACTGAGCAGACCTCAGTTTGAGCGATCCGACGAGTCCAAGCACGAAATGACATGCCAGATCAACTACCTGTCCACTGCCCTCCTCGCTATCCTTCTTTTGACCGTCCTCAAGAAGAAGCGTGGAACTTCTGAGCCTGCACATCTCGCTCTCGTTGGCTCTGACATGTCATACTGGGCTCACTGGACTGGAACAAGCGATTCCATCTGGGATACAGTCGACGACCCTTCCAGCTGGTCCAGCAATGGCGCCTACCAGATATCCAAACTTCTTCTTATCATCTTTGTCGGGAAACTCTCCGAGTACGTCGCGCCCGACGAAGTCATTGTCAACTTCCCCAATCCCGGCGCGTGCAGGGGAACAGAATTTGGAACAGATGGTAAGAGGAGCAAGATTGAGCAGTTCTGGATGAGTATTGCCAAGCCCATCGTTGGAAGAACAGTTTCTACTGGAGCAAGATCCTATGTTGATGCTGTTGCCGTGAAGGGCAAAGAAAGCCACGGCAGCTTTGTTGGCGAGGGCAAGGTTAAGCCGTAAGTACTTTGAAGCGGACAGCGACGACAAGTTTCTAATTGTATTTGACAGATACCCCCAGATCATGTACGAGTCTGCAGGAAAGGCACTTCAAGAAACGGCCTGGACTGACTTGATGAGAGAATTGAGTTTTGCGAAGCCTATGGAGATACTCAAAGGCAGCAATTGAGCTGATGTTTACGCACCAGGCATGACTCGATATGAAGAAGAGGCGGAGATGTTGAAACTTGGATAGAGAATGTAGTTAATGAAGACCACAGTACTAAGCTTCATTCGCGCTTTGTTTCATTCTGGTCAGCACAGTCGAATCCATTGCCCTTTGCTTCCACCCCTTCAATGTCTTCAACAGTAGTTGTATCGTCGTAGAACCGAACCTTTTTCACCACCTTCTTCACCAACGGAGCGTCTTCCCCAAATTCGACCTTTTTGAAGCAGCTCTGGCCATGTCGTCTGGGTACTTCCATTCCAAAGTATGCTCGCCATCGGTCGCTGTTAAGGAAACCACGGAAAACGCTGATCTGGAGATCGGTCCAAAGAAGGACTGTCAGTAGGAAAAAGAGACAGAAAAGGACGCAGAAGACGACGATGCTCCAGGGTATAGATCCATCTTGTTGAAGTTCTCCGTCGGTATTTGACATTGTGCTGCTCTATTGGTCAGACGTAGCATTATATATGTCGCTGAGATAGTCACGCACCGGTTTGAAGTGATCCCAGAATTATTGACGTCAAGGGGCATTTTGTAGTTTCGAGGACCCATTTTGCTTATCAAACCACTTGAATTGGACAGTTTGATCATGATGAAGGAAAAGTATTGTCTGATGCTTACTTAGCTATGACTGTTACGTTTGTATTTGTGAATGGAAACACAAAGTATAAAAGGTCTTATAATCGTCATGTCTGTATACAAAGTTTCTTTCTTGTGAACCACCACCTAAGCCCTTTTTCAACCAAGTTACTCCTCGATTGATATTTCCTATTACGAGTCACTTTTATGAACTCTCCCAAACTCTCCTTTCAAACTCTGCAATACACCCCCTCACACCATAAATTTTGGCACCTCGCTACCACCATGCCATGGCAGGTGCCCCAGCTGGGGATGTTGTTGTTCTTGTTGCTGCTGTTGATGCTGCTGCTGCTGTGGAGGGTTGTGCTGCCGTTGCTCTTTTCTTAGAGGAGCCGATCGAAGAATAGTTTGGAACCCGATCATTTCTTGGCCCTTGTACTTGCTCGCCATTTACGCAGTCGCAGTTCTCGGCGGCATCTGATGCTTCAATGGCGGAACATACGGTATGGTAAATATCGTCCAGAAGCTGCTCCTCCCTTTGTCGCTGGATGAGGACGAAGACAACACCTAGAATGAGACCAAGGACACACACGATCGTGCTGAAGGTCAAAAGACACATAGTGAGAACTCCGCTGCTGAAGTCCATTTTGGGTAACGTAGACAAGGTATTTGTTGTATTGCGTTGTCTCGTAGGTAGCGAATGATGAATGTGCGGTTTGAAGCGAGTTGGTGAGCTGGAGCAGGAAGTTCTTGAGAAGAAGTTGTGATTTGAAGTTGGTGCAAAGAAGAGTAACGAGGTTATGAGCACAGTTGATTTGTATTTACTTTTTGTGTAAATTCGGGGTGCCCTTATATAAAGTTATTGAGTGCTGTTGTGGCATGTTTTTACTTTTGAGATAACACCACGTGGCAGAATTACTGAAAGATTACGATCAGAAAACACCGAGTTACAGGCTTACAGGTAGAAGAGAGAGTTTTGTTGCGAGGAT
Organism: Fusarium miscanthi; assembly: GCA_014898875.1. NCBI lineage: Eukaryota > Fungi > Ascomycota > Sordariomycetes > Hypocreales > Nectriaceae > Fusarium > Fusarium miscanthi. The sequence goes on from JAAVUA010000159.1 coordinate 9,943, forward strand.
AGAGCGAACTGTATAAAAAGCTAGTCTCCGATTTCTCTGCACAATAGAGATTTGGTGATCTAGGTCTGGGCATCCGATGTTAGATGTAAAATAGGCCGCAAAAGATAGTTTAAGCTATATAGTAAGAGACTCAAGAAGCAGCAGCTATGGGTTGATCCCATTGGAAGTTATTTGTTTGTCTCTGGCTGGCACTTTCTGATTCGACGTCGGGGCAGAGAAGTGTCGTCCTAGTCGCGCGGAAAGCCTGCGAGTAGGTGGCTTGGCCAGCTGATATAACAGAAAGAGCTCTGAATTTTTGATGGCGGTATGACTAGCTACCATGTAGCATGAGAGATTGTGCCTTGAATGTGTCTGCTTAGTGGAATGTCAGTTATGTAGAAGTGTTGGTGTATTAGTGGTCCCCTTAAGCATGGCACTCGTTACCTACCTATCATATGGAAGATTGAATTTATCAACTTACGGATACTTTTCACTTCGTTTAAGAGGATGAAATCGGAGGCGGCATTTGTGGTTTCATTCTGAAGTGAATCAGGGTTGATCAATAGCTGGTCTTGCCTCTCAGTCTCAACAGACTCTTCCTCCTATTTGGACTTACACTACCTCTCTATATCGGTACGGCTGTTGTTTTCATAAACCTTTATGTTGCGAGATATGACTAAATTAGAAATTAGAGTCGTATTTTGGCGTGCCTTCAGGCAAATCTACACTTGCTCTGAGGCAATGCTGAAGTACAAAATTTGGATCGAATTGCATAGAGTACTCAATACAGTATGACAGAGAAGGTAATGAAGCCATCAACGGAACATTGATATTCAAAGCACAAGCCACGCCTCTTGAAGCATAGCCTCTAAGATATGAAGTAAAAAAATGTTCATTGATAATTGAATCTGACTTGTGATGCGGGATAGATAATTCCTAAGCTCTATGTCACGCTGTCCAATCGATACAGTCGCCTTGGTCGGAAGTGTAACGACAGTCACTGATAGACAGGCATATGTCACCCCTTCTATCCGTATACGACGGGAATACACCTACTGCAGATCTCTACGTCCTCCTCGGCACTGGGTGAAGATTCCTTAGTCATTTGGAGGTTTGGTTTATGCTGAGAATCAGAGTGCAAGTAAAGGCTTGGTCTCAGCGTCTTAGCTAACCCCGACATTTTGCATTGGCTGAAAGGGTAACATCGCTGCATTTGCATGATACTACCTCCAATCGCAGACATGCACGAGTCAGAAGACTCGATTGGTTGGACCGTACCCAATCTCTTAGAGTTTAATACCCGAAAGCTATCACGAGTCGAGGAGTCTTGGCGAGAGTTGGTGTCTTTGATGGATGTTGTCAATTACACAAATATCTTATCAATCTCCGCCGGCTTGAATGCTATATACATCATTAATATCGTGACCCGGTTGGTAATGGTACAATGAATCGAAGGTCAACACAACACAACACAACAACAAAGACATGAACTCGATGTGCCAGCATCACCCAAAAGGCTTGGCATATCGTCCGACGGTCCCAGATGCTCCGCCAAGTCCACAAATTCTTCCCCAGTCAAGCTCAGCTCGGCTTCGCAAACGCCTGCATCGTACACTCACTCTGTCACCCACTTCTTCCCGCGGGAGTTTCTCACATTTTCAGCAGCGCATCGTTATCAATGATGCGATCCTTATAGCCCTCGCAGGCCACCTTGACAAAAGCCTTGGCCATCTGCGCAACCTCAACGCCGTGGGCCGAGCGACCACCTACAAGCCTTCTCTTCCTGGGCGCGTCTGGGGTGACGATGGCACTGGGTCTCAAGATCCAAGCGCTAAATGTTTCAGGGCTGGCGTCTGCAATCTCGCATAGACCCTTCTCCGCCTCGGACTTTGGCTTCCTTGGGTCTCCGAGCGAGAGCAGTGAAGATGCCTTGGAGTTGGTCCTGTTGCTACACAAGACGAAGTTGAACCTGTTGCCTGCTGGTGTCTTTGGTGCTATGCGCTCGCTCAATGTTTTTGCTGCCGTGAGCGGTAGTTCCACGTTGACGTGGTGAAGAAGTGCCTTGTCGTGGTTGAGACGATCTGGCCGTGCTCCAATGGCCCTGTGTGAATGGGTGATCAGCCTCTCATGTTTGAGCAGTATGAAGACCGATCGATCTTCAGAGATGGAAAGAAAGTGTCTTCTTACCATAAACACGCCGAAGATCCTTCAAGTCGCCGTAAAACTTCATCGGAATACCTTGCAAAATCCTGGATCATGATAACGTCGGCCTTTGGGTGACACTCGATATCCATCGACACGGCTTTCCGAGTGAGAATAACGACCTTTGTGATGCGCGCGTCCGCGAGACAGTGTTTGACGATCTCATTGCCGACCATCCCGGTCGCCCCTGTAACCACAACCTTCATCTGTTGAGTAGAATATCGCAGAATAAGTTGAATCAACAGTGCAGCTGCCTCCAGAGGAAAGGAAAAGGAAAAAAGAAAAGAAAAAGAAAGTGTTTGACGGATAAATGAGTGAATGAGTGAAGAATGATGGGTATTCTGTAGGTAGCTTCAGAGATGATCCTGGTCTTGCGGGCCTCTCTCGCCTTGCTATGCTACTAAAGGCAAAAAATTAAAAAGGGCCGGAACCAATAAATATTTATTAGACAAGCAAAAAAAAAAAAAGGGCAGTGGCAACGGAAAATATGATGAATGTCGCTAATGGAGATGGCTCTTATGAATGGTACCTTGTGTATTCATCTTGATCTTCCATGGCTTGCAGGAAAGAAATCATAGTTACGGATTCAAATATAATCGATCAGCCACGCAAGAGGAAAACCACACTTGACCTCTTGAGGAAGAGAGCTACCTTACAACGAGTACACAGGGAGTAGTCTATTGCCGGCAGCCCGATCTGACCATGGCTATGGATGTTGGTTCCATTGACAGTATCCGTACTGACAGCTACAAATACCGCGCGCGCGCGCGGGTAGATCCTTGTAACCAATTGCAGTATTTTTAAACGACTCCAAATTGTTCTTCCTCGGTCCTCTCTGCCAGCCAATCCTTTGAGATCCGCCGGCTTTGGCACGGAGATGCGATGCAGAGTCTGTCACTGCCCATAGCTGTTGTACGCCAAGACCCGTCTCAATTTGCTACGGCGAGTGACATAGACTATGGTGACTATTGGCCAGACTAGAGGTCATTATTGTTCGATGTGGATATTTTAGTTATATTGGCTGAAATATCCCACCATGAAGAACATACAATTGACCAGACCATCAGCAGCCAATATTCCCAGGCTAATGCACTTTTTCTCTGATGCCGTCGACAGACCTCGTTAGACCTCACCCCTTCTGTGCCGATCATCCGCTTTGCCGACCTGCTATGCCCAATACTGCAAGTCCACGTTTCATTCTGTAATGAAACATGGGCACCCGCGCGTCTGACGACGTTATCAGTGTTACTTTGCTGGGCGTGACTTGTGGAAAGGAGATGCCGACTGATAGTACCGTATTACCTTCATTTCCCGGGGCATAGGTAGGTACTGAGTAAGCAGAAGTTCGTTTCATCCCACTTCCCGTGATACGCAATGCCCACGTCAATGTCAATAAACAATTTAGAGATGCAAATAAGCTTCCTTTTGTAAATAAAAAACGAGATGCTGCGCTTCAAGCTCTGCAAGATCGACTATGAATATTTCGGATCCGAATCGGATCCGGGGCTGATGTCGAAGCTGGGGCAGTGTCACTTGATGACGATTGGCCCACTGACAACCAACCAATAGAACGAATCATTCAGTTATGCGAATGAAAATACGAAGAAGTCAATCATTATTTCATCTGGATAACTTATCGTATTAATTAATTAATTTAATCAACCAACCCGGCTTCCCTCCAAGTTGTCCGCCGCGCTCTTGCTTCGAGGATCAGACTCGTTGCCGTAGTGGTTCGCGTCTCCTCCCAGCGCCTCGATCTCCTTCTTGCTGTTCTCCTTGCTGGCCTGGCTGGTGTCTACCCATCACTGTTAGTAACTGGAGGCAGCGCTCATGTAAAGACATTTCATACTGGGGTTGGAAAGGTTCGCTTTGTGGCCCTGGATCTTGTGGGAGATCTCTTCGCCGCCCTCGCGAAGCTCCTGCATGTCATTCGAGATGACGGATCGGTCTCCAGCGGAATTCATTTTGGTGATATTGATATTGATATTGATTGATTGTAAGTTGTAATAGTCTTTGGCTTTTCCAACATGTCCTGTATCAAATTCCTCTTTATATATCTATGCCCGTCTTCCAGACACCTACCTTTTTCTCGGCATGTCATGCCATGACGTTACTGCATGAATATTGTTAAGGCAGTTATGTCATGCTTGGACTGAATCAAGGACATCTCCATGTCCCACACGCTTGGTTCACCTTCCAGGTGTGTCGAGCGATGCATTCTGTGTGGCTGGATTTGTCCAGCATGAGGGGCGGGATGACATAGCTTGTTGCGCACAAAACTGGGGTGAGGCTTGAAATTAATATACATGAGCTACCACCACCAATATTTGGGCTGAAGATGGTCGTGTTATTTTGGACTGCACTCCAGGCTGATCCTCCATCTCGATCACTTCAACGACCATCTTGTGATATAATACATACAACAAGCAACGGATTATGCACTTTTTGAAGCCAAGAAATACATTTAGGGCGCCACTTTCCACACAAATATCCTGGCAGGCGTTGCACAAACTTCGGAGAGAAAGACTGTCGTAATCTTCCAACTTGTGACATGCAATTTCGTCACACGCAAGCAAACGGGTTTCCCGTGACAGGTTGCAGAGCCATTGCCGTTTGCAACCACCAGGTTTTGTTTGACATATTGCAAATTCAGTCGATCATTAAATGCGTGATGCATTAAAATATGCCAGTAGTGAGTATGCTGTGTCCGTTTGTCCTAGGTATAAACACAAATTATACCTGTCCCTTCTTGTCCCGCTGCGAACACCAATACAAACGAAACGCCTGCTCTAAATAATCGTCCAAAGGAACGTATGACAATACGCACAGTAGAGAGCAGTTCTTGTAGCTGATAAAGTGATCCTGCGGAGGACCTGACTTCACTCAACGCTGCATTTTGAAGCCCCAATAATCACTGGATACCAGGTCCTTTATTCCACTCATTTACGGTCTGGTGAGGCTCAGCTAAGTCTCTGGGCCAATGCTTGAGTTATGATTGATGCGATGTTCTGCACCAGTACCCATTTCTTGTGGAAGTGTCGTACTGCCAACCATTTCTGAAGCGACACCCATTTGCTGTTGGTAGTGACTGTGATTGTGACTGTACTGCTGCTGGTACGGAGGAAGAAAGTTGGGGCTGTGTGCATGTTGAGCACTATGCTCCGGAAAGTGCGTGAAAGATTGCGGTCGTTCAGACTGAGAGACATTCGGAAAATACTTTTGGAACTGTTCAATAGAGGATAAACCGCTATGGTGCGGGTTCATAACCGTGGGAGACGAAGTGAATGACTCTGTATTTTGTTAGTGCTCGGCCTCCTTCTCGACAGATTTACTTACGCTGATAGCCACTCATGGGAGATTGGGCGACGAATGTGCTCGGATGGATCGGGCCACTTGGAGGTGGAAACGGATTCGCCGTCAGTGTCGGTGCAGCTGGAGGTACGCTGTAGCCTGCGTTGTGTTCTTGTTGATGCTTGTTCTTCTCTCGGGGCTTCCACCAGAATAGCCAGGCCACCAAAACGAGGACAATCAGACCTCCAACTGAAGCGCCCACAGCGATGCCGGCAGTAGCTCCAGTTCCCAAGCCATCGCCCTCGTTTGCATCAGCTATAGAGGTGCTCGAAGCTGAGGTAGAAGCTGTCTCGGACACACTCGAGGCAGTAGAGCTTTGACTTTGACTAGGGCGAAGGAAGTTGAGTCTGTTATTCTCAACTTCCGACAGCTTAGCTGGCACAAGCTTTGCCCTTGGACAGCCTGAGCTACAAGCGTTCTGGCCGCAGCATCCTAGGAAAGGCGGGCTGGTATAGGCACACGAGTACCAGTTGTCGACACCTTGAGAGTTGTTACAGTCCTGCCAAGGAAGTTGAGAGTATTTATCGGAGTCGAAGGTCGTCGCACGCAAATCACCATCAGGACAGGTTCCGTTATTCCTGCCACAGGGATCATTGACACAGCAGCCTATAAACTGGGTATCGTCATCTTCACAGATGTAGAAACTGCCCCCGTTAGGGCACGAGAGACCCCAGTGCGTACGAGCTTCAGACATTATGCCTTGAAATCGAGGATTCGGCCTCGACAATGACGCTAATGAAGTGCAACATTTGCTATGGAAGCTTCTGAATAAGACGAAGAGGATGATTGAGGGCAAAGGTAAGAGTAAGGGATCAGTAAAGCCCCGGACTTTCAGCAAACATGGGACTCTCGCTTATTGCCGTTGAGTGAGAGCATCAGCTCACGTAAGTAGCCTGATTCAACTTTCAACGCACAGCCCGCACGGGAGTGCACTCCAAGAGATTGTGGGCAGCATGGGTATAGCTGGACGGAGTCCGGACGACATCTGCGTCTATCCCTTCAGCTGGGACAGGTCAGCTCAGCATACCGCGGCAAACCCCAAGCACCAGGCCACATTCGTGTATCAAAGCAAGCTGTCAAGATTTGTGGCGACTTTGGCAGCGGCAAGTTCTGGAGCTTGTCCGACCAAGCGCTTCATGCTGTGACACAGTACCAGGCTGTGGTGAGGTTTAATTGCCGTTATTACCAGAGGGGATGTTGGCTTAAGTTATCTCTATGTGATGCTCACTTCCAGCCCCAAATATAGGATCTTGAGCGGTCGCTGCCGGATTTAGAGACAAAGGTGTTTAGCTCAGTCATCAACCATTGCGCAACTTGTGCCACTAGATCATCATACATACGCCGAAGATTGTATGTAGGTGATAGGCAAAAGCGCGGTGAGACCTATTTCTTTGCTTATTGGCTCCTGGAAAGAATGGCAAAGACTTAGCCAAGATACTGCATCCATTGTATCAGGGCTGATAACGTAAATAGCTGCGCTATGGTCTTCGTAAAACTACGAGTAGCATTCTGTGATGCCACCATAAGCTTAGATATGGAGGCTCAACGAGGCTGGGTGACGGCAAACACTTTTATCTTATGTTGTCAACGAGCATGGCACTTGCATGTGGCTTCTTGGCATCGGCTCTGTTGACAGTTACCCCGAGCCTTACATGAAAGCTTGGCCCCAGCTTTGCTGGCTGCTGTGGCACTTGGCCATCGAGTCAGCGGTTCCGTAGCGCGCATCCAAACTCATGATACACCATCAGCCGTCGTCGTATGCCACGGTATTGCTCCTCCTGATCGCGATGAAGATGACCTGGAACCTTCCATCTCCAAGACCAAACAAGGACATTGAAGCAATATGCTTCTTATTTGTCGTATCCCCAGCTTCAAATGCGTGAGTTCCATGATGTGCAAGATAAGCACCAAAAATAGACCCCTCTTTGATGTCACCTCCACCACATTTCACGACACAGCCTTGTTTGTCTGACTTGCTCCCTTGCTTAAATGATGCCAACGTACTGGTGCCTGATTAGACAGCACAGATCACAATTTGCACCATATCCAAGAGGCGCTTTTGCGAAATTAAGCCGCAAACCAACAAACCGGTTTTCCTGTACATGTGAAGCTTGAGGCTGACAGAATATGATACCTCGAATTCCATGCTGCAGGATAAAGAGATATGGACTTATTGACTAAAGAGGTCGCAGGCTTTGATTATGCTTGATTCAGCCCCAGTGATTTCTTTCTGGTCAATGGTGTAGACGAGAATGAGATTCCGCGGCTAGTCTCAGCATCCTAAAAGCAATGTTTGCCGCAGTAGCAGGCAGTGAAGCAGCCACCTATGAAGGATACTTGAGAAAGAAGGTGTTCCCGAAAAGAACGCTGGGTGCTAGTATTGGGCGATCTGAGCTGAATTCTCCGCTCTTGGACAGCAATTGAATCTTCATTACTGTCAAAAGGGCCCATGGTATTTCGTCAGGCTATTCCGTGAAACGAGAGATGGCGTGTAAAAGCAAACCATTGGATCATTCGCCTTTCCATTGCCATTCACATCATTTGGTTAGTGGTTATTGGACTCTTAAGATTGCCCATGAGTCCGGTCATGACGGGTAAAAGAACATTGCGTCAAGAATCAGTTTGCACAAAGGAATGCACCGAACGGCTCAGCACTATAATCTGGTTCCTAGCACACCAGCATTTGCGAACCGGGGGTGCCAGGTGGATGTCGGTAAACTGAGCTAATGCGTTGGCTCAAACTCCAGGTTGATTGACAAATACCTGCGGCAGCTGCTCGCCCTGAACCCTTTGTCCAAGTTGCGCCACAAAGGACCACGCAGCACGGGAGAGGCTCTGGCTGATCTCACCAGGCATTGTGATCTTTAGGCGACTCTGGCCGAGCACGAATCCAGCGCAGGAGATCTGAGTAACGTGTACGCTGGGATGAAAAAGATTTAGTGCAAGATGGTGATGTAGATAGAGCCCCAGGGCTTCTGTGAAGGGGGATGCTTCAGAGGGGGCCTTTGTACGCCAAGCCCAGCCATCGTCTGTGTTCCCACCAGCGAGTCTACGGCGTTCACGGGCGTCTCCTTGCCAAGAAGCATCATCCGGGATGTGGCTCTTCTCACCAGCGCGCACAAAACGGCGAAGGTCTTGTGCAGATATAGTGATATCAACAGATCGAAGCCCTGGGTTAGGTTTGGGGTATTCTTGAGTTTGGGGTTTGTCGATAGCTGTTGGGTCCTCGCTGGTCTGAAGCAACAAGTTGAATGCAAGTGTTATGGTAAAGTCAATGCCTCGGTCGTTGAGCCCCTCGTTTACGATCCAGCTTTCCCACACCCCAAGAATAGTCTTGGTTCCCATCGTTATCCGGCTGACGCGACAGTCGAAAGAAGCAGCAAGCCAATTTGCCACAACGGTCTTGAGCTGTTGAGGCATGCGCATTAACAATAATGGCAGGTGTAGGAACCTTCCTTTATCTTCGGTTTGCCGCGACTCCGAAGAGTCTGATAGTCCAGGTAGAAGAATCGCAGCATAAGCAGCATTTTCATGCTCTATGCTTATCCAGAGCCCTTGTTTCTGGTCGTCTGGAAGGTCACTCTGATCGCCGCGTGGAGCTTCGAGATCGAAATCAGGAGCGTCTTCTCCCAAAAACGTACTGGCACGAAACCATTCGATCCGGACACCCTTGAGAGTACCAACTTGACCGAAAGATGTATCTGCTGCCTCCAAACTGAGTTGAATGCCACGAACTACATCACCGACAAGGGTATCACGGAGGCGGCTGGCGATAACTTGGAGCCGTTGACTGGTGAGATGTGATTTCCCAATGTGCATAGGGGAGACACGATGAGTTGAGAAAGTCGTGTTGAAGAAGGGCGGAACCGCTTCATCGTTGGTGGTTTCAGAGGTGGTATTGAGCGACTGCGTCGGAGATTGCTGAACCTCTGCAGACGCAACGCCCTGAGCACTCAGACGCGCCATCTTTGTGACCAGTGCAGTGTTTTCTCAGTGCTTGATGTCTTTCTGCTTTGAGTGTCTGGAAGGATTGTTGGCTTGCTGGTATTGTTCTGGCTTGCGTGTGAGGGGCCTGAAAGCGTATCGCAAGGTCAGACGCGTCTTTGGGAGCGCTTTTGTTGAAAGCAATTGACAAAGAATAAGGAGAAACGAACCATGGGCTTTTTCACGCACTTAGTTCTTCAAGTCATGGCCTACCATGTCACTGCATTTACCTCATGGCAGAAAAATCCTTGTAAGATCGGTCGGTACCTTGGGATGCAAGTTGGTGCATGGCTCGAAAGAACGATCGCGTTAATCTGATGACTAAGCTCGAAGGTGCAGATGAGGGACGCAAGTGAGGACGGGAATGATCACAACTTCTTTCCTTGCAATTTACTTAACATTTCCTTTACATTTTATCATCGAAGAGTATAAATGAAGACATTCTAAAATTTCCATAAAAGCTTTCTGATCGCCCTCATAGATGAGATGGCCACGATTTCTCATCCTTGCGGTTCTGGGGGTTGCGTTTCACTGAGAGATAGAGAAGCTATCACCTGTGCCTCCTGAATCGCCTTAGTGAGGTGTGCACTGGCTTTGGCTGCTTCAGAACAAGGTCTCTCCCACTTCAAATAGATGTGGAATGTGGATTTGTATAACGATCTTGGTCGTCCCGAAATAGTGGTCACATTGTTCAGCAGCCATGCGAAACAAACACAAACATGAGGTCAATAAGCGTCTTTAATATTGACGTTGGGTAATTGAGATACCTTGACTTGTGCCCAGATACCATTATAGCTCAATAAGTTTGTTCGATCGACCAATACTGGCCCAGCCACTCGGACTCAAAACAAAGAAAACGACAGATGACAGTGATCCTTATGGTATCCGAGTTTCGAAACTCCAATTGCCCGTGCACTCAATGCGGGCCATGGAGTGGATTGAAAAGACAAAGGAGTGCCCTCGAGAGACTCCGGGAGTGCCTATTGCGAGGGTCTGACTCTGGCAGATGAATACAAACATGGCGTTAATCAATGAGTTGAATGGACACTCACACTCACACACGGTACTGGATGATCTCAACTGTCCAGAGCTGTAAGTGCTCAGGTGGTTTTGTTTTCTTTGTTCACCCAAGGCCTATTGGACTAAGGCTTTTGGTCGCACTCTTCGGATATCCATATCAACCAGGCAGCTTATAAGTCTAATAAAGGTACTTGGGAGAAATCCTGCGATCACTTGAGACTACTGATATTATTCTTTGGGGACTCTTCCCGAGCTTTTTCGTCTGTGGAAAGTCCTTAGACAATCTTGAGAAGCCTTTCTCTACTCATTAGCTCTTGAAGCGAATCAATTACTTTCCCAAGACAACAGTTGATCCATGAACAAGCTCTCAACAAGGGAGCTTCGCATTCCACAATGACAGACGAGTGCCAGGAACCCACAGAATACGAACACTCGAACTACCATGTCAAGTGGCTTGGGAAAAACTACAAGCTAGGCGATCCAACGCATGGACCGATCCTGGATTCAGGCCTCGAAGATTTTTCTAGGGAGGAACATCTTCTTGCGAAGGAATCAAAACACAGCCAATCTCTGAGAAGTGCCCGCGCTCTTTGTGCATTCCATGGTTATGGAAGAAACTCTGTGTGGCCACCAGTTGACCCTGGAAGGCCTACCGAAGAGCTTTTGAAAGAATTTAGGCATGCCAACCTGGTCGTTCAATCGGAGTGGTCGAAATTGAATGACGTAGTAGTTGGCAACGAGCGAGAGATCCAGGAGATCATTATAAACATCACTGAGGGAAAAATCAGAGATCAAAACGGGAAGATTCTATGCATTCAAGACTGCCTGGAAAATAGCTGGGAAGAGACCAGAAATGTATTCAATGCCCAGTACACCAGAAGCGGTTCAGAGTCAAGACCCGGTCACATGGAGAGCGATTTCAGCCTAGATCCCGAAGGCCATATCAACCCCAACCATTCAAGTGATCTCGACGAGTTTGCCCAGGGATATCTCCGCAACGTTAGAGTCAACTTCCACTGGAAAATAAACGGTATACCGAGGGTACTGGAGGAAAAGAGACAGTACCCACTATATCGCAGTACAGCCAACTATCACGACGACAGGGAGGCTATGGAAGATGCTATCATGGACGACTTCAAGTTCCGAAACTTGAGGAAACCGAGCCCAGACCCTGCAGCAGACGCCTCTGAACAAGTCCGGTGTAACCTCGAAGTAGAAGATACATTGCGAAAGCAAAGAGCTCATTTCTTGGTCTCGCACATCAACAAGGAAGATCTTTCTATCCCACTCAATATGCTCACGTTCATCCACTACCGGGCCCGACTTCACCCCATTGACTTTTGCTTCCAAGACAACAATCGTATGCACCTAGGAAAGCAGTCTCATATTCTGTCAGGCGCTTGCGATCCTTCGTTTTATGTCATGTTTGTCCCGGTGAAAGACCAGGAGTACGAAAATCAACATCAAAGAGCTTGGTGCGAACCTAAAATCCTTTCCAAGCACTCACCCGAGATGGAAAAAAGAAAGATTAGAGCACTCGCAATCCGCTGGACGGCTGTTCGGTAGCATGGAAGCATGGCTTATACTACAGTCCCAAGCTATTACATACCTCTTCTTGGCTATTTTCTGCAAACAGGTGCTGGACCTGGCAAAGCATGAGTTGATCTCAAGCCACACTAGCAGACTCAGCAAGAAGGAGATTCTGGAAATCGAGATCTCAGCAAGACAAAAGATCAAGACGTTGAAAGAAAAAAGAGGAGTCGAAACAATGCAAGATATCGCATCGATCCGACAATATGAGCCAAATTGCACTAGGGTCAACCTACAAAGGTATCATACCAAGCTCAAGGGAAAAAGTGCAACGGCTGAAGAACACATCAAGAATCTCTTTGACGACCCTGCCTATCTAGTCAAATACATCGCGGAACAAAAGGATCATCATTGGATTAATATTGTCGAAGACTCAACCTATCTGCCGAACGAGTTCTCTCAGAATTACCATGACCCAACTTTTCGTGAAGTACTATATCGAAGTTGCATGAGAAGTGTACTTCGAAGGGCCTTTTTTGAGTTCTTCATTTGGGATGCTGTTACAAATGCATTGGAAGATTTCGAAACCTTCGAACGGGAGGTGCTCAAAGAAGCACCCAAAATAGAAGATTTCGGATACTGCAGGAGGACAGCTGTACCCAGGCCTCATCTTTCTGACGAACTTCATACATATACAGCGAAATACCATCAACTTCAGGAGTTGATCCGGCAGGCCGCGGCTTTCTTCATCTTCGAATTCCGTAAAGAAGCAATTCATGCCGCGGCCGAGCCCATGCGCAACACTTACCTTACCACTGGAAGGCTGGAGTACAGGCAGGACTGGTTGATCAGAGAGTACTATGACAGCGAAGACATTATGCTTGACTTCCAAGAAGATGCTTTGTACAGTGGTCGAGGAGAAAGACATCGTATCGTGGCTGAGCTCATCGAGAACTTCATTTCGAACAAGCATTCCTCCATGTATGTCGGCATCCGGAAGACTACGGATAAAGTAAAGAGGCACATTGAAGCCCACAACAGTGATGCTGGACCAGAAGACAAGTTCTCCAATCTGATCAGCAAAACCATCGACGGGTTGGATTTACTCGCTGATATTGCAGAGCATCTGGAGCTTATACCAGGCATGTTGCGCAAATTCAACGAATGGACGAAGGAGTCCGAAAATGATTTTCGCGAGACGGTTTCCAGGATGCTCCAGGAGTTTTCATCCTATGACCTTCTTGCGCTCGACAACTGTGATTTCCAAGACCGGCACGTTCCTAAAAAACGGACACATCGATTATTCCGCTTTCTCGACGAACTGCAAGGATTTGATGTCAAAGAAAAAGAGATGAGCTTTGGTAAGGCGAGGGGCGACATCAAGCGCTTCGGTGCCTCTCTTCTCCGGGGGCTAATATATCCATTGAATGAAAAAACCGACAAGTTTGTATATAGGAACAAAACCTGGGGCATGGGAGTCAACCCACGTTTTGGCAGAGGGAAAGTATTCCCAGCAGATGGACGAACCCTCGAGCGTCTAACGAAATGCATGGGAATCACTAGGGAGCAGCTCCCCTTTGCCGACAATGAACTTCCTCTCGATCTCGATGCTCAAGGATCCAACCGCATACAGAAGACCTCTGATGAGGATAGGAAAATCACATCGAAAATATGGCTAGCCCTCAAGGAAGCTATGACAAAACATCGGCAAGAGAAGAAGAAGAAGCTAGGATATCAGAAGAAGCGCAATAAAGATAAGGTACCGCCACTGAAGCTATCCGAGCCATACAGGGTCGGCAAGAAGGACAACAAGGGAAAGGCGCCTATACAAACGACGGGGAAGCAAGTGAGAGAAGAAATGGAGGCGAGCGACGATGTAGAGATGGAGGACGCGGATTTTGAAGTGTTACCCATGATAATAAGCCAAATTGGGCGTGAAAAGCCTGGAGAATCTTCACGAGCGAACGTCGAGCCAGAATCAGAGTCAGAATCAGAGTCAGAATCAGAGCCAGAGCTAGAGCCAGAGCCAGAAGCTCAAAGTAAGCCCCCGAATGCACCCCAGGAAACATTCAATGCTCGGCCACCCCGCGTACGTCCAAAGAGCAAATACAAGCCTCCGCCTAAAGAACAGGCACGGCGTACCAAACCTGCTCTAGATCCTAAGCTGGCACCAGACGGACTACCCAAGAGGGAAATCAACAAGCATGCATGGGAAACACTTAGGTCACTCACGCTGCGGACAATAACACACAGGAACGCTCGTGGCAAAAAGATTACAGAAGTACTCCCAGCGCTTACACTGAACGATGTTGATAATACATTCACCGGCGAGCTCGGGTTTCATATGGAATTTGGGACGGGTCGGCACCGTAAGTTCATTTGGAATAAGAAATGTGTATTGCCGGAATGGAGTCTGTCCAGGAATTTCAGCTTCAATCCTGACGCAGACGCAACTAAACGCTCAAACCTGAAAAAGGAAACAATGAACAATTGGAGCTCATGCTTGGCGGAGGCTGGAATTACTTGGGGCTTTGTAAAGCAGTGGTTCATACAGAAGAAGGAGAAGAAAGAGGCGGAGGAGAAGGAGGAGAAGGAGAAGGAGAAAGAGAAAGAAAAGGAGATATAGGATTTTGGATCCCAAGAGGCTGTTATAAGGTCATCTCTTTTGCTTCTACCAGCCCTTTTTTGTTGCCTTTTGTTGTGGTATTTATGATGGCGTAGAACTCTGTCTGGTTGAGAGAAGTTGGAGGGTTTACACTGAGGGGAAACCATCATGAGTCGTCCCTCAAGATCCACGAAGTGCTCAAAAGGGTCCTCAGCCCCAACCTCGATCATGATTACATCATATCTTTATCATTTGTTAGTTAGAAGCTCCTTAAGTGTTGATTATCTAATAAATGCGAATGGATTTGTTTGAAACATGTATTTGCTCATAAAGCCCATCCAACATAAATACAATACTTCTCCCTTTTATCATGCTCCTCAGCTTCCCAACATGGTTGCTAGCCCTCATGACAACTTGACAGACCATCACTGCAAAACAACAACTACCTAATGTAAGCAGTGAATTCCACTAAGCACGTCTTCTCCATATTCACACTAGAAACCCCAGAAGCTGGGTAGGTACAGCCGTGCCAATAATATATGAGAATCATGTGCTAGTAGTGACATTTTAGCACTGACTCGGGGTAACTAGACCGAAAACTTGCACCCCACGAGCAAAAAAAAAAAGTTGCTGATATCATTCTCAGGTGAATCCGCATCGCAACCACAGGAGCACGCACTACAGAGTGCATGTAGCGCTAACAAATGCGGGCCTTTTTAGCCCCTTCAATGGGGCAATGACGACTTTTGGCGTGGGGCAGTAACGGAAATTGCCCCGCGGCGTGTCTGGTCTTGTCTTGTCTGGTTTGGTTTGGTGATGAGCACGGCAGTTTGCGGCTGGTGTTTCTGGATAGGTACGTACAGTGGAAGCTTCTCGATTGATGCCTTGATTAGCGAATCAGCCTCTCTGAAAGTAGCTCGGAGCTGCCCATTTAGGCATCATGAGTATCTTTTAGTGTAACAAGCTACAGCTATCGTAGATGTGAGGAGTTGGTGGTGGGGGAGGGAGCCGTCACCACCAGGGTTCTCGATGCGCGAGACATGGCATTGGAGAAGATCAAGATGTAAATGTGGATATCTATGGCGATATCAAAGTACTGGGTCCTCATATGGTGTCACAACGCGTCCACGTTTACTCTTGCGTTTCTGCCGGTTGTTGCAGCTACCTTATAAACCCCTCCACCTCTCCCCTCCCAAGCAAACCATTCCCTCTTCCCTCTCTTCCATTCCCACACTTACACAAACCTCTCACATAAAACACCTTCACCCAAAAACAACAACAACAACCGCAATCATGTCTTTCGGTCGAACTGTCACCCTCAACTCGGGCCACAAGATCCCCCAGATCGGCTACGGCACTTGGCAGGCCGCCCCCGGTGAGGTCGGTAACGGTGTCTACGAGGCCCTCAAGGCCGGCTACCGCCACCTCGATCTTGCCAAGATCTACCAGAACCAGCGCGAGGTTGGTGAGGGTATCAAGAAAGCCCTCAATGACGTCCCCGGTCTCAAGCGTGAGGACATCTTCATCACCGGCAAGCTCTGGAACAACAAGCACCGCCCTGAGGAGGTTCCCGGTGCTCTTGATGACTCCCTCGAGGAGCTTGGTCTTGACTACATTGACGTGAGTTTAAGCTTCTTCGTTCACTCGTTTCCGCGCACGGCTAACCATCCCAACAGCTCTGGCTGATCCACTGGCCCGTTGCCTTCAAGAACGGCCCCGAGCTCTTCCCCCTCAAGGCCGACGATAAGAACAAGACCGAGCTTGACCAGGGTGTCACCCTGTCACAGACTTGGGAGGCTGTTACCAAGCTGCCCAAGGAGAAGGTCCGCTCCATTGGTGTCTCCAACTTTTCCATTGAGATGGTAAGCTTCTGCAATGCCTCACCCCAACTCTTGAACAAACAACTGACCCCCACTAGCTTGAGACAATCATCAAGGACACTGGTGTCACCCCCGCCATCAACCAAGTCGAGCGCCACCCTCGTCTTCCTCAACCCGAGCTTGTCAAGTACCAGAAGGAGAAGGGTATCTACCTGACCGCCTACTCTGCCTTCGGCAACAACTCATGGGGCGAGCCTCTTCTCATCAACACCCCCGAGGTCAAGGCTATCGCCGAGCGCCTCAGCAAGTCCAAGGGCAAGGAGGTCACACCCGCCCAGGTTATCCTCGCCTGGTCCACCCTCGACAACCACATCGTGATCCCCAAGTCTGTTACTCCCGCTCGCATTCGCAGCAACTTCGAGGAGGTTGAGCTTGACGAGGAGGCTATCAAGGAGCTTGAGAAGTTCGGCGAGAAGCCCCAGCGTTTCAACATCCCCAAGACCTGTAAGTCTCAGTCCACAAGCCTCAATACCCGAGTTTCTACTAACATTTTCCAGACTCTCCTCATTGGGACATTGATGTTTTCGGCGACGAGAAGGAGAAGACTGCTACCCACAAGGTGGTTTTGAAGCTGTAGAGGCTTTCATGATACCAAGTTATGATGCATGACGACATAGAATAGAATAGATCAGTTAAAAGGTTGAGCGGATCAAAACTTGACCATAGAAAAAAAATGCAAAAGTTATATGATCACCATCTCTCCCTACCCATGTATAACACAATGCTTACACCCCGACAACTGCCGAGCGAATCATCGCGTTTCGTTTTGTTTTGACACCAACTGCCGATGTGTCTCGGGATCGACCCTCCACATGTCTGAGCAGTGCAAAGGATTTGTGAATACGACAATCTAGAATGAATAGTATGTCCCCAACAAGTAATACCGCAACTGATGAACTGTTCTGAAACTGCAATTTCCATACCAAATAATGATGACAGCGTCTTCCCCATCTACAATACGCAGTCAAAATGTTCCAAACCATATATGCACCTTGTCCCAAATAAATATTGTATACATTGTAGCGTTCTCCGTATCTTGCGCCATCGTTTAGTAGATCTTGCCTGTCGTATGTGTTGTCGGTACCTAGGCACCGACGCTGAAGCCGAATGAGCCGTCAAAGACGTCGAGTTTCTTCACATCAGTGCCTCCGCGGAGGGCTAGCAGAACGTCCATCGCAGGGACTTTATTTGCAGGGTAAAACAGAAGGAGATTATCCATATCTTCGTCAGTGAGACCGCACATCTCGTCCCACTTGTAAGTATCGCTAACTTTGGACATCCTGTCATCGGCATTGTTAGTAAAGCTGGCGTGTGAAACGGCTCGTTTAACTGACCAAAGCATTCGCTTGGGTCCGTCCTCAGGCTTGGGAGCCATCTTTCTCAATCTCAGTCGTAATTCACCGATAGTCTCGATGGCATTGCCAGCATTCTTGGGTAGTTGCTTGGCGATGAACTGCCGAATGGCCGCCGCCAACCTGGGTCCCTTGCCGTTGGTGCTGACCATAATCTGGAGAGGACCGTCGCGATGGATACTGCCGAAATAGAAATCGCATTCTGGTGGTACGTCGGCGATGTTGGCGGGAACCCTGCGCTCCTTGCAAAGCTTCCAAATGACGGTCGAGGCGGCGGGATCGTCGATAGCCACCAGAACCATGCTGGCTCCATCTAAATCTTCGGGCTCGAATACTCGGTCGACATGGGCGACTTGGCCTTCGCTAACTCGGTAGGCGACTTCATCATTGAGGCCGGATTTGGGGCACACGACCGTGACGTTGGCATCGGCGTTGAGGCAGTTCAAGATTCTACCAGCAGCGACCTAAAGAGAATTGTCAGGTAAGATGAATCATCGATTGCACATTAGTTTGTGATTGATGAGCGCTTCAGATATCAAAGTCCGAGGCTCGGCACATGTGATGATGATTTAGACGTACCTCACCACCGCCGACAACAAGCACCTTCTTGTGCTTGATTTGCCATGCTAAGATCAAACTGCCCCCAGGCTGTACAGGAGGATAAGTCTTTGCCATTGCGACTGAAGAGGAGGAGGAAGAAGCAGAAGCAGACGAAGTTTCAGAAGAGGGAGTAGAAGAGGCGGGAGGAGATGCCGGAGATGCCA
Source organism: Fusarium miscanthi (assembly GCA_014898875.1). Classification (NCBI taxonomy): domain Eukaryota; kingdom Fungi; phylum Ascomycota; class Sordariomycetes; order Hypocreales; family Nectriaceae; genus Fusarium; species Fusarium miscanthi. Next base: position 28,610 of record JAAVUA010000159.1, read on the forward strand.
GCGCCGGCTGGGCTGATACTGGCTTCTGAATGGGGGTCATTTTTCCCCATCAACTAAAGTCAGGTAAGTAAAGGTGACAAAGGTTGACTCTTATCGAAGCTGCAGGGGTTGTGATAAGACACGATGGCTCAAGAGGGTAAGAAAACTTCTGAGCCTAAGCTAGGCAGTCAGAATTAGCTGGTCTGCAAGCCGGATATAATCCACTACCTTTGCTTCGATCTTTTTGTCGTATAAGAAAAGCCGTCCCAAGTTTTATTGACCCATGGGACGGGGAACGGGAGGAAGCGAATAATAGGTAGCTAACGTTATTTGGCATGGAATGACGCATGCTATAAGTGTACTTGGTTCACCGCCTTTGGAGCTCCGAGTCCAAGGTACCTCTTTATCTGGCATGAGCACCAAGCCACTGGGTGCCAGGCCAGGCTATCCTGTCTCCCCTCAATCCATCATCTTACTTCCAACATCCCATCGCGGTGCAGCTCGAGATAGAGCCCGACCAGCCACGGTCGCACTCTTTTTCTCTTTGGTTTTGTCTTCTCATTTCGAAACTTCTTCACCATGTCGGGCCGCAAATTGGGCGGCGGCCGTGTCCTAGGCAGCGGCAGGGGCCTTGCTCCCCCGGCACCCCCGATTACCAATGCGCCTCGAGTAGCAAGTCCGTTAGCAGCGTCCGAAAGCAGCATCTCGATAGCTTCATCGTCGATATCTCCACCTGTTAGTGGTATCTCACCAGATCTCCCTGGTCAGGACATTGGAAATAGCATCAGTGTTGGTGCTCAAGGGAAAGGTCCTGCTGACGGGGCACTTGTTTGCCCAATATGCAACGAAGAGATGGTAAATTATGATGATATCCACCTTGAATGCTGTTTGTTAAATACTGTGTCCATAGATGACCCTTCTTCAACTCAATCGACATATCGACGACAACCACCAAGAGTTACCAGAGGAGGAGCAGGATGAGGTCAAGACATGGTTCGACAAGCAGGTTCTCAAGGCCAAACGATTTCAGCCCCTCTCACTCATCAACCAAAAAATACGCGGCCTGGATGTCTTTGAATCAAACGAAACCCTCCCTGTTTCCACGCCATCTAGTGCTGCTGGAAAGAACTCGCTCGAGGGCCCTGTTGACCCTGACGAACTCATCACACGACATCATTGGCAACGGTCTACAAGTTACGATCTTTGTACAGATCCCACGTGCGGAAGAAGTCTCGGACCTTTAAATGGAAGCATAAACTGCCGACATTGTGGGCGATTATTCTGCGAGGAACATACCATGTACCAAATGAAATTGAGTCGAAGCGCAAAACACGAACCGATTCGAGGCTACTGGGCGCGAGTATGCGAGACATGCTTTAAATCAAGAGAAGGATACAACGATCACCAAGGTGTATTGACGGACCACACTAACGCATTCGTGGAAATAAGAAGGAAAAAGGTCGAGCGACAAAATCTAGAAATCTCGCGGCTCGAAAAACGATTAACAAAACTCACAAAATTACTAGCGAACCCCCCGGAAAAACTTACACAATCCAACGGCTCCTTACTGGGCCCAGTTACATCATTAGCAGGACAAAATAACCCTCGGAAGCTCATGGAGCAGTCCGTTGTTACTTGGGAAGAAGATGCTACCGTCTCGAAATGCCCCTTTTGCCAGCAGGAATTTGGATCTTGGACGTTTAGAAGGCACCATTGCCGCATATGTGGCCGTGTCGTATGTGGCGATCCGCAAACAGGATGTTCTTCTGAAGTTGGCCTTAATGTGTCGAGCGAAACAAATGGGACAACGAAAACGCCCTCGGGGACTGAAAAGCCCCTGTCAGTAACTGGCGAAGGGCAAGTTGGGATAGATATTCGGATGTGTCGCGATTGCAAGCACACAATCTTCTCCGCTCGGGACTTTGCAGCTTCGTTACAGCACAAGCCAGCGGATCAACGAGCATACGAAACGTTGAGGCAGTTTGAGCGTGGGATCCAGCAACTTCTACCAGCTTTTCATCGAGCATTGCTGAATCTACAACCGGAGAAAACGGAGAGCGGAGAAATTGATCTCAACAAGCCACCTCCTACACATGCACAGATTCAGGAAGCAGCCAAGATCCGCAAGCGCTTGGTTGATAGCTTTGGAAAATATGGCACTGCTGCGAAGCGTCTACGTGACCTCCCAACCGAGAGCGCAACACAGCGACGTCTTCAAATGGCGATATATACATACGCTAGCGGTTTCCTTCACACAAATATGCTCCCTCTAAAGAGCCTCCCTCAGCTGCTCCGCTCACGCTCATCTGCGTCATCCACAGCAGTCTCTACTTCACGACTTCTTGCTGCACATCAACACTCTGGATCGAGTTTACGACATTCAGAGTTAGCTGACGAGACGTCATCGCAAGCGCCTAGTGAAGGGAGTACAGTTGTTAGTCAGCTCGAGGCGGAGGAAAAGGAGCTCCGTGAGCGACTCGTTGTCTTGGAAGAGCAGCGCTTCATGGTTGAGGCTATGGTGAAGACTGCCCAGGGTTCAAGACGCTTTGAAGAAGTCAGCGCTCTGTCAAGGAACGTAGACGAGCTTGATGCTGAGATCAAGGTCCTGAGGAACAAAGTTGGGGGTGTGGAGGAGAGATGGGAAGGGGTGTATCGCAACGGCGTCGCATGAACATGCCATCAAATTTTCGGCAAGATCGCCTTGGGTATTGGAGCTAAACCGGACAATTCATCTGCTTGGTTGTATATATCACATGGCATTGCGCATTGCATGGCGTTTGGAGTTTTGATTTGGGCGACACAGGACTTCTACCAAGGCATGTAAAGCCTATCCGGTCTCTTATCACATAACTTATATGCACTAAAGTGAAAGCACCGCGTTAATGAATATTCTTCATGTCATATATTGTACACCATTACTCGTCAAGGACGCTATCTAGCCAACTTTTCCTCCCCTTTCCTCTTTTATGCTCACTCCTTCTCATCCAGAAATAAATGTATAAGTAGTCGTCCAATCTTCGGTTCTCGTAGACAAAACGATAAAGTGACAAAAAGCTTGAAACAGTAATGGAGGTATAAACAGAAAGGTATGGAGCCCATGGCAATAAGTAAGAAAACGCCCATTGTTCTAATCCACCACGAGCAGAGGTGCTTTTCGGGCTCAGCGGGTATCAAAAGCACCGTGTATGAATAAACACAGAATCGTACAGAAAATGTAGTCGTTACAGTCTGCAATAGGCACAAACAGATGTGCGCTGTGCAGTCGAGGAATCCAAGAACTTAGCATTAGTGCACAACACCTTCGACGCCGCCCAGGAAGCGTCTCACGCGGTTAATTTCGAGCTCCTCGTGTTCGCTTTCCACGGCTTTGAGTAAACCGTCGATCACAGCGTCCACCTCGTCTTCTTGGACTCCCGTGCATAGCGCCACTACACGACGGTACTTGACTTCGACATCGCGACTCCGTCCTTTCAAGGCCGCGACCATCTTTCGGGTCATATCGCGACGTCCCTCAACGGCACGAATACGGGCATGTAGAACTGCTGCTGAGGGCAGGAGACCCTCGCCACCGAAACCGCCGCCCGAGGTATCATCAGCGGCTTCGAGCATAGCAGATAGCTCTGTTTCCCATGAGGATGAGGGGTTGGGTTGCGATGTTCTAGACTGTTCTTGCATAAGACGCACTTGCTCATCTTCACGTGCGTGTGACAGATTGGCGACCTTTTGCCTAGCTAATTGTTGCTTCTTCAGTGTCGCGCTCAGGTGCTCGAAAGTTCGTCGGGCTTCGCCAAGTTGTGTTGATGTCGTGCGGAGAGTGGTATGAAGAGTGTCTAGAGAAGCTTGCTTAGCCTTCATCTCGGTTTGGAAAGCTGAGCCTGTTTCTGATAATAGGTGAGAGATGGCTGTTCCGATTAGCAATGAACTGATGGATTCTCGAGACTGTTTTGGTCGACTTACAGGCTACTATCTCATCACTGCTCTCACGACTGCGTTGATTTGTCCCTGTCACCCCATTCTTATCTACATTGACTTCGCCGTTCGTTTTGTCCTCAACATTCTCACTACCAATGCCAAAGTCAAGGGGGCGCAAGCCAACACGGTTGGCGATATTCGGGTCGGCGCCAACCTCTAATAGTTGTGAAATAATACTGCGGTTTCCGATTCGAGATGCAATGTTGAGGGCCGTGTCGCCAACACTATCCTGAGCATTGACTATCTCACTCATGAAGCGAGCGATTCCCATTTTTGGATTGGCCAACTGCGAGCCGCTGGGCCCGTTCCCGTTGGTAGCCTGGCTATTAGGTGCGCTACCTTGCCTTACAACCCACTCTAGAAGACTTTCGAGGTAATATCGGCTTGCAGCGTTGCGTCCCTTGACAGCGCTCGTCACAGCAATGTGATGAAGCACCGTCCGTCCCTTGTGGTCCCGAGCCTCTATTGTGCTACCCAAAACCTCGAGGAGGTCAGGAAACGAGTTATGATCCTGTGAGTTTGTGACTAAACATGCCCTCATCAGGGCTGTTTCGCCGGAAGCATTTACGCGGGACGGGGAAGCGCCAGCAGCGATGAGCGCACGGAGTAGAGGCATACGGGCGAGTGTAGCAGCCCAGTGGAGGGCAGTATGGCTTTGCAAGTCGATGGGCATATCCAATTCCTTTGGGGTGTAACTTCGAAGCATATCATGCTTCGTAGTATCGGTTCCAGGAGCTTCCAGAAACAAGCTCATCAGCATGTTTCGCTTCATCTCAACCTCTGGAGACATCTCGTAAGGGAGAGGCGCCAGGGGCCCACTGCCCTCGTCCACCGGCGAGCCATCCTGCAGAGTATTTTGGGTGTATATAAAAGACTCGTTTGGTTCCGTTGGTGATCCAGGGAAGGCCGCTGCGTACATGTCCATATTTTGCCCATATCCGCTGAAGCTATCGCCTGGGGTCATGGTGACCCGTTGGCGTTTTCGAGGAGGCTCTGTCTCGTTAATCTGAACTGAGTTGTTAATCTGTTGCGTCGAGTATGCTGAATCAACTTGTTGTCCATAATCAGAGGCAAAGCTCTGTTGAGAGTTGCTAGGGAAATCATCTCCGTTCTGCATGGATGCTTGGCGGCTAAAGGAGGGTGCTCTCGAAGGGCCGTTCCGGCCTCGAGGGCCTGGTGAATCGAAGCGAGCTTTGCTGATGGCGGCGACGGCATGTGAGGCAGTAGTCGAGATGTTCTTGAAGAATGTCCCACTTAGACCATTAGGTCTTCCATCCGTACTTTGATTATATAACCTTTTCCTCTGTGCGGCCATAGCTTGTTCCTTAGTTGGTGTGTTAAAATCACCTCGACCAGCAACACCTCCATCTTGGCCCATGTCGTAGGTCAAGAGTGGTCGCAAAAGCTCCTCAACGCCGTATTGACGGCAAACTTGGACACCTCGATCGAATTTTATCCAAGTACCTTGATACTTTCCGTAACCGCCTTGAACTTTTTCGTGCTCGCCCGTCTGGATTTCTTTCTCGAGAATCTTGGTGCGCTTCCCCTTATCTACTCCGGCAACTTTGAGGATCTGGGTCGCATTGAGCCATGAGTCGTTGCGACGGCGCATCACGGCGACATTGTTGACCTCCATCTCGTATACATCCACGCCAGAGTACGATGCCTATATCAGACGATTGTTAGCAGAGGGAGAGTAGTGTAGTTTTTGGGCGTTGCATACCGAGTAGATGGTAGCACCTTCAGAGTCACCATTGTAACCTCTGAAGGAGTTACCCACACCAGATTGCGATTGTTGGCTCATGCTGAATGATTGTTGAGATGATTGCGATGCTGACGGCATCTCGTGTTATAGGTGATTTCTCGCAGCGTGATATTAACACTTTCTCAGCTGAAAGGGTTTTCGAGATGGATTGATGAAGAGCGTAGTAGCATCACAGCACCAACCAGTACCACAAGAACAAGTCGAAGGGTATGTACAATCAGCAGGGAAACGCGCAAAGTTTGAAACAAGAGGTCGATGTGGCCGGCCGGTATAATACGAGGCAGTATTTCAAAGGTGCCGTGCAAGGCTAAAAGCAGTTATCCGGGCTCGCTCATGCGCTTCGTCGTTGGCGTTTCAGTCGGTTTGTGCGCCTAAAAACTGGGTGGTTGCAGAATGAAGATGGAGTTGAGACGAAATGAGTAGCTCGAGATAGTGCAGTGGGCGGGCCAGGGCGGAGTTGTGCAAGTGATTGGAAGTGAGTTGCAGGTGAACCCGGCCAGGGTCTCAGGTACCTGGAAGATGCCCCAGAGACGAGCGGGGAGTGCGCTGGCAACCAATGCTTTAGCGGGTTCTGCGTAATGAGCCGCCTGTAGCCCAGTTGGCCCGGTGAAAGACCTCCACTATAGCTGTTTTCAATTAAACTCGTGTAAGAGAGCGAGCGAGGAGCGAGGTGAAGATGAAAGCAAAGAAGAGAGATGAAGATTGCAGGTGTGTTTGCAGAGAAAGGTTGCCTGGAAGATGCTAATGCAGGCTACTTCTGCACCTGATAAAGAGGGATAAATAAATTGGCGTCAGTGGAGGCAATTAATGTACCATCGTCAACCGTACTAAGCTCATGCACGTCAAAGTGACTTGTTAGGTTGTGCTCACTTGCAGCAAGTTTCCGATCCCTCGGCTGATGAGCGTGAACGGTAAGAGAAAAAAAGATGCGTTCAATTAATTGAGACGTGTCCGTTTCGTGCTCGGTCGCGCCCTTGGACGTGTCTCGCGCGTAAAGCGCGTAAAGGCCGTGAACGCACGAGCCAAGTCTCGCGAAGGTTAATGTACTCGTCTTGAGGCCCGCCAATATTAGAACCTGGCCTCCTGTCGCAGTGACCATGGCATGGCTTTGTTGTTTCTGATCAGGCCATTGGCTGCTAAAGAGTTGTGCAAGTACGCGAGGCTTATGGCCATTAATTCTTAGGCCACGCGCGGATTGTCGAGGCCACTAATGCAACCACTTGTTGATGGCCGTCATAACTTGGCCACTCTTTGTTTCATGCATAAAACAACAGTACCTGCTTGGATGTGAATTGCATAGATCTACCAGTTCCATTCGCACTGTTGAAACAGAGTTATGCAATGCCATCAATGACGTGAGGTGCATCCTTTAAGCTCGGGCTGCTAGAGCACAAGTTTTTCCAGGCGACTTCTTACCCCTGCCATCATGACAGTTCACTGATATGACTGAGACATATCGCCTTCTGCCTCCAGTTCATGCATTTGGAGTAAATCAGATCGCTGCAAATATATCAGATCCATTTCACTGCCATGCTATATGTGTTCAATCTCCCAGACACCTGAACCCACTGCCCGAAGATCTACCGTAGAAATGAAAATTATACCATTCTACCTAGATATCCGAATGCTTCAATATCATTTCAAGACCCGATCTTGAACCTTTACGATTGCCAATCTAAATTCTTTCACGGGGCCTTGCGCCTCTTCTCACCTCTCTTGTCCCTAATTCGGTCGCCATAATGCCTCGCCCTCATTCCACAATTCCCTCCCATCTACCTCCTCTGCACCTTTATCGACATATCCTTCGCGAAACATCGTATCTCCCTCCAGCAATACGCCCAGAGGTTACGCACCGTATTCGCACACGATTTCGAAGCCATCGAAAATATGATCGTCTCCAGAACAAGCACCGCGCCGCTGCGGCCAATCTTCTGCGTAGATTAAGAGCAGCAAACAGCGGCAAGCAATCGCTCATGGCAGACTTGATCATGGACGCATTTGGCAGAACAGGTGCCCGAAGGCGAAGCCTACTTTCGGACTATATACAACCCGAACCTCCCAGCAACTCGGATGCTTTGGAAGCCATGATCCAAGGAGTTGAGGCGGATGAAAACCCTCCAGAAACGACCGAGCTTAAGGAAGCAGAATTGCAAAATGAGTCCTCTCCACCTAACCCGGCCGAAACAACGATAGAAAGCCAAATCTCTACGAATACTCCAGAGGGCACGAACGAAACACCAGGCAACGGAGAAGAAACAGAACCAAAAGCGCATCTAGTAAGAAAAGGGCCAAAACCTCTTCAGCCAGCATTCTTTGCCAAGTGGGACACCGAGAAGCTCCGAAAGCTCGTCCGTAGTCAGAGGGATATACAGCGATCATCAAGGCTATCCTGGCCTAAAACCAATATCAGGACTCTGAATCCCGATCATGCGGTCCCTCGTCAAACCATCTGGGGGAAACCACCACCACCAAATATCTATCAAGCCAAGCGAGCAATCTTCTGGAAGCGCATTTCAGCCAAAACGATGCCACCACTTGGAAAAGATGAGTGGGATCTTCTAGGCCGGCTCAGCAGTGGCGCTCAACAGGAAGATCAGTGGAAGGTCCCGGAAAGACGATCTGCTGCGATGCCCTCACGTGGTGCTATTGCTAGGTCTGATGCCTGGGACTGGGAGGGATATGCTTCTCGGCCGACCCCCCAGGTTGAGCGTCAGAGTCCGCTATCCGTTTATGCTTCGGTCGGGCGGGATACGGAAAAGCATCCGTATCAGCCAAGATTCAATCATCAGGAATTGTCGTCCAGATGGTTTAAGCGTGCTTATCAACGAGCCTGGCAGTTCACCCCGAAGCTGGATCCAGATTCAAAGCCAGACAGGCCCAAGTTCATATGGGGTGCTTGGACAAATCCCGCGGTCCTTCCTACAAAAGCGCAACTCGCTATTTTCGAGGGCGTCAATAGCAAGGGTAAAAAGCCAGAGCCCTCCTCCCCGATTCAACGGGGGCCAAATTCACGACCAAGGACTGCGGGCCACCCTCTTGGGACACAGGAATCATAGACACACATTTCATATGGCCTCCGTGCTCAAGAACATTGAACATTGAACTGTTTTCTTTCCCATTGGGTCTATCAATCCGTCAAACTGGCCAGCTTGTTCAGACCCTCGCCGTCTACTCGCATACCGACCCAGTCGTTCATAGCGTATGCACCAATGCTCTCGTAGAATTTGATGCTGGGCTCGTTCCACTTGAGAACTACCCAATCAAGTCGAGCGCCATCAATGGCAAGGACTTGCTTGGCCAGAGTGCTCAACAGCTTCTTGCCGTATCCCTTACCGCGCGCCGATTCGCGCACGTATAGGTCCTCTAGGTAGATACCTGCACGCGAGCGCCATGTGCTGTAGTTGTAAAAGTACAATGCCATGCCGGCGGCTTCACCTTCGGGGTTAAAGAGGAGAAGGCAACGAGCGGGCTTCGTCGGTGATATGGGCTCGGTGGCTGGGATAATGGAGGCGTCGATGTTAGGGGAGTCGGAGGGTGCGAATGCGACCGTGGCCTGGATGCTTTCAACGGTCGCCTTGTTGGCATCAGGCTCCTTCTCGTAATCGGCGAGCTCCTGGATGAGCTGGAGAATTATGGGAGCATCTTCATTCGGAGGGCTAAAGGTTAGCGTCATTACGACTCTAGAGGCAATGGATTGGATGTTGGAGCTTACCCTCCCTTCGGGCATGTCGAATTGTAGCCATTGTAAACGTATGATAGTTGATAACTGTACGGAAGCTTCAGGATACCCTCTATAGAGAATTGTATTTATACTTCAATCAACCAGAAGAGCCAAAAACTGTAGAAACTCTAGTTGACTTGGGCGCAGTTGACGCCTTGCTAGTGGGGTTTTGGTTTACGTGAAGGGCGTGTGTGAGGAGGGGCAGTAGTAGAAGCTGGGCGGAATTTGGTTTAGCGAAGGATCCCACTCGTTGGTGTAAGTCAATCTTCTATCCACCTGCATCCTTGATAACCACTCTGTAGAGGCAACAAGTCAATATTGCTAAAGCGTTTTTGGTTTCTAGTATTCATGGATGCTTCCAGAAACTACTTAATTGGCCTTCATGGTTGCGAAATTGACATGAGCGCATTGTCAATGGCCAGCATCCAATACAATACAATGCACTCCAGAGGGGAACTACAAAGAGTTAAAAGCAATAACGCCGAGCCTCCGCGTTCCCTACGGACACTATTTACTGTTGCGTGAACGGATCGAAATGGAGGATTTTGGTCTTGAAGGTTGACCCATCAGAAAAGAATTCAGTCAAATCCAAGACCAAATCACCAACGGAGTAATGGACAAACAGTCTGCTAAAAAGAGCTCTTTGATTCATTCGTGATTCATCAACATTACGCAAAATGACTACTTGGGGTATGTATCCAACTTTTGTAAACCAGCCACATGTACAACTCTATCTACAGCAAATATCTGTATGTTGGCGCATTATCGCCCAGCTCGGCCTTCTCCTCGTTGGTGAGTTCAGACTGCGGTGGGTTCGCATCTCTCTTCTTGTTCTCGTATAGAATCACAGCAGCGTATGTGAGGCACGCAATGATCGACAGAATAGTAAAGGCAATGCAGATGGAGTAACCCGGGACGAATTTCGGTGCATCCTTGGCCAAGAAGGAATACACGGCGATAATGCCGCCAATGTTTCCGAAGCCAACTTGCCATGCGCTGCCAATGCTTCGTCTCCTGTGACCTCCTAGATTCATGTTGAACCAGCAAACTATGATGGGCATGGCGGTGTATGCGCCCATGGTGACGAGGAATAGAGCGCCATACTGGACAGAGTGGTTGTTGTGGACGGACAGAAGAATTGCGAACCCGGTGATGGCGACGAGGATGGCAAAAATAGCAAATGAGGCTCGGTGTCGAAGTTTGTCCGACGCGAATGCGACAGCAAGCGAGAAGCCAAAAGCAGCGGCCCAAGGAGGAACGCTGTAAAGCTGTGTCTGAATGGGGCTGTATCCGTATGTCTTGATGATACCAGGTGCAAAGTAGGCATAGCCGTATGCGGGCACAATAAGACCGAAGTACATGAAGCCACCAATGATGATCTTGTAGTCCTTGAGCACGTTGAGCGCATCGGCAAAGGTCGTCTTGCGCTCGGCGCCGGCGTGGCCCTGGTCGATGCGCAGTCTTGCCGTGACGTAGTGCTTCTCTTCGCTGGTGAGCCACTTGGCCTGCTCAGGGAAATCGGGGAGCAGGAAGTAGAAGAAGAAGCTAACGAGAACGGTAAGGCCGCCCTCGAGGATGAAGATCCAGCGCCAACCGGCGTAGCCATGCATACCGCTCATCTTGCCGATGGCTGCAGCAAGGAGGCCGCCGAATGCGCCGGCGAGAGTGGTGCTGTTGAAGAAGAAAGAGTAACGACGCTGGGCTTCGTGTCGGCGATACCACATGCCGATCAAGTAGAATGCTGCGTTCGGTGTAAGTCATATGTGCTACTTCATGATGCGCTAGATCAACCTACCACCGGGGAACATGCCCGTCTCAAAAAGACCCAGGAAGAAACGAGTCGCAATAAGACCGCTGTAGTTCTGGACCAGACCCTGGAGGAGAGTGGTAAGGCCGAAGAGGAACATGTTCAGGCTGAGCCAGACATGGGGCTTGAAGCGCTTGAGAAGAATGTTGGAGGGAATCTCAAAGAGGACGTATGGCACGAAGAAGACGACGAGGGCGGTATTGTATTCTGTCTTTTCGAGGCCGAGTTCTTCGGACAGGCCAAAAACGTCGGCATTGGCGATGTTTACACGATCTGTAAGTCATGGTGTTAGCCGATTATTGATGCGACGCGACATGGTATGAGTATACAAACCCAGGAAAGCGAGCAGATACATGATACACAAGAAAGGAATGACATGGAGATCAATCTTGGTCATGAGCTTGGTATCAGTGGTACTCGACGGGCAAACCACCGTAGCGTCGTCTGTGTGAACGGCATCGCGAACGTGGGAACGCTCAGGGTCGAGGGAAACGGGAGACTCGTCGCCTTCGTCTTTTTCTGTGTGGTTGAGAGCCATTGCTGCTAAACGATGGCTTCTAGCAAAGGTATACTGAGTCCGTACGAAGACAAAGCAGAGAGTGAGAATATCAGAGTGCTCTGCAGATCCTCAAACGTGGAAATGAGTTGCGGGCCGGCACTTATAAAAGAAACTTGAATGTCTCGGAGCAAGTCCGCCTTTTTAAACCCTGGGTAACGCGACGAGTCACACCCTCTTCTCTCAAAGAAGCTACCTAAGCTAAGGCAATTTATCACCACCATACCCCAACCAGTCAAAGATGATCAAATTGTCAATACTACAGTGGATCGTTGCATTGCAATGAATGAGAAAGATCCAGCCGAGGTCGGGGTAACGAATTGCAAGGGGGACGATGCCTACCATGACGCTTAAGCAGAGCAGATCCACAAACTCCATGCGGATGAGGGTTAGATCACCCCGCAGGGGACAAGGAGTTCGCCGGGGCCGGGCCATTCAGCAGGCTCTTGATTTACGGCCGAGTAGCGGAGTGAAAAGTCTAATGGATTGTTCGTTAATCCAGCAAGCGATTGGGCCGATGTCGCTTGTACGATCCAGTATCGGAGATGCTTTATCTCGTTTGACAAATGTGCGTTATCAATTGCTCTCATCTGAGTATCCGTGATTCATATAAGACGAAGAATGCTCGGGCTTTGATCTGAAGTTGAAAAACTTGGCCCTGATACGCCACAGCCGAGGAGCCGTGCTTGATGGTGGCGGCTCTGCAGTCTTGGTTGGAGAACAGGGGGGGCCCATCACAGCTAGGTAGAAAACTTAATGACGATCGTTGGGGTTACGTATGTACTGTACAGTCCTGGAAAGTTACAGTACAGCACCTGTCGCGAAACTCTATGAGAATAATCAGTCGAGTCTTCGCTTCTCGGCACAGGCGATTCCTTCGCTCTCGTCTCAGACAGAGGTGCTTTACCACGGAGATCTAGATGGATCCTCAAAATACAGATAGAGTATCAACGCAGGACAAAAGGACCAACAGCAAGCCACAATATGCAACTTTGTTTTGTAATCCATCTGTTGCTGTAGTCAGAGGCTGAAAAAGGAAGCTCAATGTTTCCCCTCACGGACCAAACCCCACGGGGAGGACCTCGGGAATATGGTTAGCGAATGGCAACTCTTTCCATTACTCCTTCATAATGTGCTAGGCTGCTTGCGATCTGAAGTTTATTCCCTGCCAGCGCATGCTTTGGAGTTTCGACGGAGGCGTTCCGCCCTCTTTCTCCGCATAGTATTGTTTGATGGCTTCCCGGTGTTGAGGGTCCGGAACGTTGCTCCCGGACAAGAAAAAGAGCTTGTAAAGTGGAATAGTTGTTTCTTTGAGATCGTCATGTCTTGGCTTGACTTCTATCATGACTTTGCAAGTTCTGTTCGAGCCCGCCTGATTATGATGGAGTATCGGAACTTGCATTCAACCCTACCACGGCAGTTCTCAACTCAAGGCTCTGTCCGCGGAAAGTCCGTCGTCGCATACCATCAACCAAAATTGGCAGTGATCTCCTATTTCCTTGTTGTAACAAACTCTAGAGCTACTACTCGGTATTGCAACAGAACAATATGGAGAAGACATATCCGTATGTACTTTCCTTTCATTGCTGTCGGTTTCTTGGAGTTTACTCGTTGATGGATGAACAATGTCTCGGCTTATCGGACCGGAGTTGAGAATTTCTCCACTAAGGGGCGCCGGAGTTGAGCAGCCCTGACGACCTCAGCTCCGGTGGGAATGACGAAAGAGTAGGGTACCTTGGTAGGCAGCGGAAAACAGCTTCGCCTGCCTCCTGTGAACAAAACATATATAATTCCTTTACAACACAATTCAGTAGGTCTAAGATCCTAGAATAGACACTTCAATCTTGATTCATCTTTTAAAAAAGAAAGGCCACTTGAACAAGCAATACTCAAACAAAAGATCATGGTATCAGGACACAACGATTACGGCCACGGCTATGACGCTACCCAAGTTAGACACCATGAATGGCGAACGGCCGAGAATAGCAGCCCGCATCTTATCCCAAAGCTGCAGTCCATTGTCAAGGAGAACCCAAAGATCAAACTCCTCGACGTTGGTGCTGGCTCCGGTACGATCTCTGCCTCTTTGGCAAAGTACATGCCTGAAGGTGAAGTTACTGCCACCGACATATCCGATGAGATCCTTGTTCGAGCCAAGGAGTATGCCGAATCTCAGGGCGTCTCCAACATTAAGTTTCAGCAAGCCAACGTGTTCAAGCTGCCTTTCCCAGACGCAGAGTTCGATGTCACCCATGCGCACCAGGTTCTCTGTCATTTGGATGCCCCGGTAGATGCCATCCGGGAAATGCTCCGAGTTACTAAACCAGGGGGCACACTTTCTCTTCGCGAGAGTGACATGCACATGTGGTGCATCTGGCCTGAACTTCCAGCCCTCCTCAAGTTCCATGAGCTTCAGGTCAAGAACATTGCTGGCAAGGGTGGACAAGACAAGGGAGGTCGTCAACTTCTCTCGTGGGCCCTGAAAGCTGGGGCTTCGCGTCGAGACGTTACCTTGAGCTTCGGGACGTGGTGCTACAGTGCACCTGAAGATAAGAAAGCATGGGGTGAGTCAGAAATTAGTCGACATATCGAGCAATTTCACTAACATACTACAGGATCAGCCATGAAAGCTCGTTCACTGACTGGCTTCGCGCGCGACAAAGCTATTGAGATGGGCAATGCGACTGGCGATGAGTTGGATGAGATGGCAAAGGCATGGGAGGAGTGGGTTGAGACGGATGATGCTTCGCTTGGTATCATGAATGGCGAAGCATTGATCACCAAGAAATAGAAGAAGACGGGTTGAAAGCTATTTGCATTTATAGAATTAATAGTCATCAACCAAATGAACAATCACCATTTTAGAACACCAAAACCTCTGGCCATCGTCCTTTTCTATACTCCCGAATTGCCAACCTGAAGTCCAAATGCTTGCAACTACAACATCAATCTTGCATACTTTTCGAGTCCTTTTTCCCCAACAGACTTGGCGATCTTGCAGATAGGTGCCCACGCTCCAAGAATAGCCGTGACGCCAGTGCAAAGAATCATCGGACCGTACTTGGTTGCATACCCCAGGCTATCACCACTTGCCAACGAACCCCCTGCTGAGATGAGCGCACCACTGAGAGGCCCCGCAACAATGAAGCCCAGCCCACGGCCTCCGAGTAGCATACCAAATACCAAGGATGTATCGATCAATTCGTTCGTCCCCTTCACTTCTTGCAAAGCTCCTGACCATGTCGCACTGAACCCACCAGCAAAGAAGCCATAGAGAATCACAAAGACCACCATAGTGCTTATGTGACGATCCAAGCCCCATAGGAGGAACACAGGAAGCGCGCTTCCCAAGGAGGAGACAAGAATGACTTTGGCACCAGAGATCTTGTCGCCCAACATGCCATGGATGAGAGACCCAGGCACAGAGGCAAGCGAGAAGAGCGCCAGCAAGATCGGTCCTGTGACGGACGAAAGTCCAATCGCGGTGGCATAACTAGCCAAGTAGGTGCTCGGCATCAGATAACCCAATGACTGGACAATTATGCCGAATTGAAGCATCCAGAATGAAGCGTGTCTAAAGAAAACAAAGCTGATAGGACGCGGCCTGGAGTCACGGCTGATTTCGACTCGAGGCTTCAGAAAGAAGAGTGTTGGTAAAGTCATAGCAACTGATGCCACTGTCCAAGACAGTAAGGTTGCTTTGAGCCCGAATCGCTGGAGCAAGACGTTGAAGAGAAACGGCATGGCGACACCAACGCTTGATTTGCCAGCCCACATAACTCCATAGGCAAAGCCTTTCCGTTCGATGAACCATTCGTCCATGTAGAGTGAGATTGGACTGAAGAGCAAGCTACATCCAATAGCATACAGAACACCCTGGGTAGCAATGAGGCCGGCGACGTTGCCGGCGAAGGCTGAAGCTGTTAAGCTGATTATGGTGATAGCTAGGCCCAGAGGACCGCACCACTTTCGAAGACGCGGGAAACGATTCAGAGCAATGAAGGCCACAGGCATCATGAGATACATGATTCCTGTCTGAGATGCGCCAATAGACGCGATGGCGCTCGGGGAGGCTTTGAGGTTAGTATGGCCGGTATAGTACTCTTGAAAGATTCCAAACGAAACAGAGTATCCTAAGAGCAAGTTAGATATGGTTCTAATGGCTGGAATGTTAGATGCTGACCCCATATAGGTGCTTGGGCAATTGTACAGCAAGCCAAAGCTGTATAAGCCCCTCGACCTCGATCTGTTGGTGGAAGAGCATCAGTCGATGGGAGTTCTGCCTCATTGTCGTCAGTTGGGCGAATACTCGCCAACTCAAGAGAAGTTGTATTCGTCATGATTAATCTGTATATTCAATGGAGACGATTGAAACCTCTGTCAAGCCTCGCGATATATATAACACGAGGGAGAAAAATGAGTCAATTCCTTGGATCTCGGTGAAGAGACCTTTTTCCTCTTTGGGAAGCTCAAGTGTATTTATAGCAGATGAAGTCATGGTTCATCGTGACTATGCCCGGTCTAGCCAATTGGGCTCATCGTGGTTCCGACATCGCAACTTCAGTATATATTTGTGATAAGACGAACAACTACATCGGTTCTCATCCTGATTAAAAGTAGCATCGTTTTTGGAAGTTAGAAACAAAGAAGGACATATTCGAAATGATATGATTGGACATATAAGTCGCGAGGAGGCCTAGGGCCATTGAAAATTTCAAAATAATATCTCCAGGTAATTAAAAACATTTCCGGGCTCCAGTCTTTAAGATTAGTTATTCAGAAGCTTCTATATAGTGACCTCTTCTGCGAGTCAAGCGTGGAAAGGGAGAGATGGTCACATTTCGTAAGGTTGGAGAATTACAAAGCCTCGCTCTGGTTCATGACAAGTTTCCATCCAAGTACCGCATCATTCTGAGTTAATCCCTATTTACATTATACGGTAGCAGAAGTGGAGGGTATGCTGCGATCATGGTAAGATGCAGATGCAATTGTTCGATTTCGCAAGATGAGAACTTCCTATAACTTCAACACACTCCATCAATGCCTGATACAACGCTCCCAGCCTCATAAACACAAACACCAACTACAGATACATATAGCTCTCCCCAACATGCTATTGTTAAGCACTCCACAACTTTTACTTCTTGTACCAATTTTAGAAACCACCATTAGGGTGGATAAGAACCTTCGTATATCCGTCAATTCGCTTGTCAAACTTCTCGTAGGCCACTTCAGCTTCTTCAATGTTGATCTCATGCGAGACAACGAAGCTGGGCTTAGCACGACCAGAAATGATGAGATCTCGGAGATATCTGTTGTAAGACTTGACATTGCATTGTCCAGTGCCGATAGTAAGCCCCTAATATAATATTAGAATAAAGTTCAATCAGCCTGACGATATTGGGGACGTACCTTTTCAAATAGCTTGCCGAAGCTAAGACTGATCATACCCTTCGCTGAAGCTTCATCAGAAGCACCGGGGTCACTAGGGACGTAAAGACCTGGAATGCCCAGTCCACCACAAGCTCTCGTCACTCGGATCATGTTTTCCAACACAATATTGGGCTGCTCAGCATCGCCACTCTTGCTGACAGCCTGGTAGCCGACGGCATCAACAGATCGATCAACCTCCTCTCCGTCGTTGGCCTTGATGATCATGTCTACAGCATCTCCCTTTGAAAAGTCGATTGGCGTACAACCGATCTTCTCGGCAGCTTGAAGACGCTCGGAAACACGGTCAACGACAAATACTCGGGATGCGCCACGAAGAACGGCGGAGTAAGCGGCCATGAGACCAACGGGGCCGGCACCGAAGACGGCGACGCTCTCGCCTGATCGAAATCCAGAAATTTCAACGCCATGCCATCCAGTGGGGAAAATATCTGTGTAATGTCAATAAAAAACATGAGAGATAAAGGATAGGTTTGCTCACCAGCCAACAGGATAAAATCAGCTTCATGCTCCTTGCCAGCAGGGAGCTTGAGAGCGTTGAAGTCGGCATAAGGAACTCGGATATACTGAGCCTGTCCTCCCCGGTAAGGGCCCATGGCGACATAGCCATAGGCGCCTCCGGCAAATCCGGGGTTGACACCAGTGCAGAAAGCAGTTCTGCCCTCTTCACAGTTACGGCATCGGCCATCAGCTACGTTGAAAGGCATGACGACTCGGTCTCCTTTCTTTAGCAGGGTGACACCCTCACCAAGCTGCTCGACGATACCCATGTTCTCGTGACCTGAAATATTAGCGAGAAAATAGGCTGTGTAGGGATGGTAAGCGTACCGAAGGTAATACCGGGTTCTGCTGCCGTTCGGCCCTCATACATGCTATGATCTGTGAGCATCGTTGCCTGTTTCATTTATGATTCTCCTTACTGTAAGTCTGAACCACAGATAGCAGCCTAAACATTTATCAGCTATTGGGACCACTTCAGAGAGAATCTGAAAATCTTACAGTCGTAACCTTGACAATGACATCGTCAGGATGCTCCAGCTTAGGGAGTTCGATTTCCTGGACCTTGACCTTGTAAGGGCCTTGGTAGTTGACAGCCTTCATAGTTTGTGTAGCCATGATGAATAGTGATGCAAGTGTGTATGGTGGCAACTTAGGAGTGTCAAAGAAGAGAAATGAATAGTATTTGAGTTTAAATACACGATGGATACCCCGCGTTTCCAAGCATCACAGCCACGTCCTCTTGCCATGATTACCCCAGGTCGGGACTTGCTCGGGATTCTTACCGTCATCGTCTAACACTTGTTGCCTCTTCGAGATGCGTCGATGGTAGGTTAAGGCGGGGAAGCCAAGCCAGACAGAACAACCTATAGTAGTTACCGATCTCCTCAATCTGAGTACTAAGACAAAGGCCCCACTCCTCGGGTGGGATACATCATGTCTACCTACACCCCATTGTTGAGGGTAACTGGCCGCGGGTTCAGAGGATCTGGTGTAGACCCTTGAGCGGTATTAGTCTGCGAATGAAGAATCACGTCTCATGAATCTCCGCCCATTTATACCAAAATATTTTACTCTCTCTGCTTAAAGAATACCACTCCCACTCAAGTGGTGGATGTACATAAGAGCGAGCAGTGGAGACGACAGCAGTCGGCGGAAATGGCCTAATCAAGCGACTTAGAATGCTGACTTAACCTACAACCAAATGAGGAAGATCTCTCCGCGGAGCACCCGAACTACATTATCCAGAACTTGCGTGTAAGAGATATGGCTTTTGCTATTCGGAGAGAAGACCAGCGAGCAAGAACAGCTATATAGTTAGTCCGCCAAAGGAGGTTCGGCTCCCCTTTTACGTGACGTGACCCGTATCCAAAGCATTGGAATCTCTCCCTCGTGAGTAGGGAGGGTGATACTGAGATTGCAAAGCAGGTCACCGCAGACCAAACTTTTCACGCCACATAACTGAAGGAGAACAAAAGAAATGCTACAATACGAAAAAGCCAACTATAGAAAACATACCAGTTAAACTTTTCATTTTCCTGGTTCAGATCTATGTTGTCTATTTGTGACTCGATACATTACTTATACAAACCTCATGATATATGCCGACAGAGTGATACCAGACAATCCTTGGACAGGTTGCCAGGCCCTCAATGGCTGAGACTGACAGAGGTTTGTCTTAGATCTTCCTTTGGAGAAAAAAACTATCGGCATTGGCCAATGGTCCGGTATTTTCTTTCCTGTATTAAATCGGTGTAAGCCACATGGCGTTGAAGACCTGTGGCTATTGAGAAACCGGAATTAACCAAGTGCGTGGTAAATCGTAATAAGTTGCGAGACACCCACTCTTCAACAACATGCAGCCACCTGCAGGTAATCTGACCAAGAAATCGTACTAAGATCACAATTCACGATTGAGGCCGAGAGGCTTCTAGAATTCTTAAGACAAAAGCGCACGTAACGTAGCGCAAGAAATTGCAGCAAAGGCGTGGCGCAGCAGGTATGGCTTTCATTGAATGGCGTTCCGGTGTTGGACGACTCCCTCAAATGTCTCACAACCATGCGATCTCCCATCACGACCACACCGCTTTACATTGTTTGCAACACGAAATATCCAGTAACCATATCTCATCATACGTAGTATTAACACAATTCTTCGCTGGTGACGGTTGGTATCGGGATCGCTCATGGCTGCATTGCAAGACGATATCGCTGTGTCAACGGCTGGACAAGATCACGAGAATCACCTAATTTGAGATCATGAATGTGTTGAATTGTGATGCAATTATGTCATTGAATGTCTAAAATGCTGCTATGGCAGCTTTTCCCATATTCCTCCATCCAATTAATGCTATTAGTCTAATGAATGTCATGGAGATCGTAGATCATATCCTTCCGTCGTTACGGTGTAGTCGTGGATGAAGAGTGGTATCCCAAGAAAGCAAAACCCAACTCCAAAAGCTTGCGCTTAAAGGTTATTAAAAGATATCGTCATGAATCGCGAATGAAGAACAAGTGTCGTGAGAACAGTGCCCCCTTACAGGACAGCCTGCATCTCGAGGACAGGAACCTTGAGCTGCTTCTGCTGGCAAGTCAACCGACGGTTGGAGTAGGCCTTGTCACCACCGGCCTTGTAGTGAGCGTTCTTCCAGGTCTTCTCAGTGCACTTGGGAGTGAAGGTTGTGTTGCCCTTGGCCTCGTACCAACCGCCCTCCTTCACGCAGGACCAGTGCTGGAAGATGGCGATGACGCCGGACTTGCGGTTGTACTTGAACGAAGCAGAGTCGCCCTCGAAGGGAACATCGCAGCTGTAGTCGGTGTTACCAGTGAAGAAGTCCTTCTTGGCGTCTGTGGACTTGGCTGAGCACTTGCCCTCATAACCGACGCCGCGGTTCTGAAGGGTGAAGGTGACGGTGGCAGAGTTTGTCTGCTTTGTGGGAGTGTTTTGGGTGTAGACGGCCTCGTACTTGAAGTCCTTGACGGTCCATTCGGTGACCTTGCTGCCTTTGTCCATACAAGTCTCTCGCTTGGTGAGAGTCTGAGGGAGGGCCAGGGCGGAGGTGGCGAGGCAGAGAAGGGTGAAGAATTGCATGTTGGCGATTATTGAGAGGCTACTGAAGAAGTAGTATGAGTTGAGGGAGGAAGAATTGAGAAAGATTTATGACTGATTATAAGTCGGGTAGTGAGGAGGCTGGTCTGCGAGAGGGACTAAGTTAGACAGCGGGGTGATGAGGATGATCTTTGTCTGTGATGGGAGATGATGATCTTTTGGAGTTGAAGTCAATTGATGATCTTCCTAACCTCAAAGACGCGAGCGGACAAGGCCTTCTTTATACTTCAACCTAACTCACTTGGTTACGAGTGAATTATGCATATCCGTGACAGATAGGACCGAATTCACTACATTCTCAGCACAAGCGTTGAGAATGTCAAGTGACGTACCACAACTACAACTCACACTTACTGGGATCTCGTATTCCCGCCGTGGGGCCATGTCTTCAGCTCGGCAGTCCGGTACGGTTTTGTGCATGCACAGCGCGCCTAAAATAGTAGCCCAGGTAACTAACAAGGCCCAGAACCTTTGCCTACAAGGTGATACCTATCGCTTTCCTCTGTGCTGTTATTGATTCCTGATTTGAGATATTAGGGGTACGTTGTATTAATCTTGCTGGTCTATGCTACCTTGACGGATGATGCGGGACGGAAAATATAATGCGTTGTCGGTCGTAGGCCCCAGGAACATGGAATGCCATAATCTGTAGCGGGCTGCCCCAAAGAATCACAAGCTTCCACTGAATGCCTGCCGGGGTCTTCTGTAAGTCAGCGTTGAAGACCCGCTCACAGTGGAGGGGTCTAGGAGCCAGGCCGTAGGTCCGCATGAAACTTTGACGACTGGTGTGGGCTTTTCTTTATGCTTGTTTGATCACGCTCATAGTTTTTACAGCTTTGTTCAAGTTGAGCTTCTACAATGAGTTAGTTGTTCCATCACCAGCCACCACATGTATAGACGGCAGACGGGCTAACCGTCGTCAAACAGTTTTCTGTGCCGTCAAAGTTCAACGGTGGCTGGCAGATGCACTAAGCTAACGCGAGAATCGAAAGATCACTAACATGATGATGGATCGTGCTAAGGTAACTTTCATCGCACGTCAAAGCTCTCATGAGGGGATTGTGTTGGGAAAACTCTTCAAGCTTGGTCACCAAGTTGGTAAGAACAAAATAGTAACAAAGGATCAAGATATTGGATAATATTTGCAAGCTCGCGACCAATAATATTGCGTAGCACGATACACATTCACGAATATGCATGTAAGTCAAAGCAAAAGGCATGATAACACGACAGGCAGTCAGCAACAACGAATCCTCGTGGCAAACTCACAAGTTACGCTGTTTGTCTTGCCCTGGCAGATTTCCAACTCTCAACTCTCAACTGTCCCTGTCCTTGTCAAGAGCGGGAAAAGCGGAAGAAACCTCGAAAAGCTGGGCTGTGCCGTGTCTAATTCTAGACCCAGGATCCAACCCCATCTCACCAATCTACCATGATCGGCGAGTCCACCTCTCCTCATAAACGAGAGGAACAACGACGGCCATCGAATGTTGAACAGGCACGGGGAGATGCACAGGCTGGACCCTGTTACGGTGACCGACAGGTGGCTTTGCTGTTCATTCACCGTCCGTAACGTTTCTGTCAATAATAAGGTCCGGATATACACGTTTATCAAGCGTATGTACCACAAACAATTTCCAATGACGGCTATCAGCTGCCTCCAAGAGAGCGGTCTGCGGGCGATTGCCTCGTTGACATTTCACGACGCTGTCCGATGGCATTGACCGCTAGAGATCTAGGCCCGTGGAACCCCAGAAGGCCTCGGCAGGGATCTTCCCTCAGCTCATGACTTGCATCCCGCCCCGTCATGCATGGTGTTGCTAAACATATCGACGGGCAAACAATAATTACTAGGTAGTCCATGTGGGCTTCTGACGTTTACGTGATATCGCTTTTCTCTCTCTATTCTGCTCAATTGCCGTGTTTGTTCATATCTTGCGAGTTTTGGATCATCTGCCTCGGACAGAGCCACGTTTATTGCATGTGCAACGGCCCGTATCGGTATCCTACCGGCCGCCAACGACGGAACATTTGTGATCCCGCTGTCGGAAGTCTGGGACTTTGTTTGTGAGATGATGCGTGGTCTTGCACGATGTCGAGTATTGGTTGGTAGCGAGGAATGACGTCTACTGTCTAGGTAGCGAATGGTCGCGTGTTGGAAGGTCGAGGGTTAACCTTGCAGAAGGCGAGGACTTTGTTTATATGTGAAACCTTGTTGTTTGGCTGCCTCCTTGATTGCTTTCTACTTTCACGCCTTGTGCGTTGGGGAGATATTTGTCAAGCACTCGAATATCTCTCATTTGACAAAGAGCCAGTATCCAATCGAGTCTTGAAGTGGTGAGTGTTCAAACAGGCTCGTTCGTATCCCACTGCAAAAGTGCGGCTCTTTCGTTCATCACGGTGGCTTAAGCCACCGTCGGCGTTCAACAACACCCATGTGTACGATTTCGGACTTTTACAAACTGCGATGCTACGTTAGACCTCTGCGTCGTCATGTATCTAGGCGAGTAATGGAAGGCTCGTCCCGTGTTCTCGAAATTTTCCTGCATTGTCATGGGCGATTCACGAAGCGATTGGCTTTCAAAGATGGTTACGTCCCATTCGCCTTGAAGCACATAAATCTCCACGGCGTGTAAAGGGCCTTTTTGGTCTGTAACCATCGTATCGCAGTAAAAAGAAATGCAGTGACCTTACATGTTTGCTGAGAGAACAAATTTGTTCGGCAATCCTCCTCAAGCGACTACCTTGTACGGTCTATGAGCGAAACTTGAACGTGGTAAAGATAATTGAATACGAAATCCGGAAACGCTACTTCGGTGTGCTTGTGGCTTATGGTCACAGTTATCAGCTCTGATGTTTGGGTAGAGCATGTTCTGACTATAATGCGTATGAGATGAAAAAAGTGGCCAGGTTAATTCAAGAACGGCTTCATAATGTTTGCAACTGAATATCTCTGACAGTAGTTACTCAAAAACCTCAAGGAAGACGCTTGCCCGAACGCGTAGCCTGACCAACTTCAGAGTTGGTAGTATCCTCGGCATATCTCTTGTACGCAATGATATATCGTTCATCGGCACTCCAGGTGTCCCTCACACTATCACGGTTGAGAATTGCATCATACCACGTCTTCCACCTCTTCCAAATCTCTCCATCTTTACCTTCGCCAGACTCCGGGATACCATGACCGCCCTCTTTGTAGTGATCAATTAGAAATAGGCGCTTTGCCCACGGTGCTAAGCAAATATCCACAAGACTCAGAGTCGAGCCAAGAAACCATGGGCCTTCAGGGTCCATCTCTTCAACGAGAGACCTGATGCGCCCTCTCAGTTCTTCTCTTGCCTCATCAAGGCTGAAAGGCTTGTCGGGGGTATGCTGCATGAGCTTGTACCACGAGGGAATGATACGTGTGCTGATATGATCGATCCAAATACGGCATCTTGCCCTCTCATATGGATCGATAGGAAGAAGGCGAGGTCCATACTTGGACTCGTCCGTGAATGCCTCATCGAGGTATTCACAAATGATGTTGCTCTCGAATAGAGGCTTCTGCACCTTGCCCTTCGGGTCAAAGGGTACTGCAAGAGTAGGGACCAATCCACGGGGATTCATGGCCATAAAGTGAGCCTCTTTCTTGTATGGGTTGATTTCCACATATTGATGAGGAATCTTCTTTTCGTGAATAGTGATCCAAGTTCGTTGGACGAAAGGACAGAACCAGCCTCCGTAGAGCTTCAGTGGATGCTCTTCGGCATGCTGAGCAGCGAATTTGGCAGCCGCGCCAGTGGGTTCTGGGGGCAAAGAAGTGTCGACGTTTGTCATGATGGATCTAGTTCTAGTATTTATGAAGTTTATTTTTCTTGATGAAGTTGAAGGCAACGCTCGCAAGCAATAGGATCGTTGCATGTCTAACGGTGGTGATGGGCTGAGGTCTAGTGAATGACGTCAAAGCGACTGTGGAGTATACAACAAGGAAATGGTTGGCAGACGACATCTTGTTCAATAATTACGCTGCACAGCCGTCATTAGAATTGTGATATGTGTTTTAAACCAGAGCTTAAATCAGGTTTGATATCTCAACACTTATACATATCAGTAATAAATTATTATAGGGGGTGTTTGGCTGACCATGACTTCCATTCCATCCATTGAATCCCACCCTGGAGCAGTTGAGCTTCATAATAAACAGTGCACAATGATATTCGACACCGTCTTCTTATCGTTATCGCAGCTATCGAGTTAACCAAGCCATTTTATTCCACCAACTGGTCAAACCAAACCATAAAATGTCAGACTCAAGAACGTCGCGGTTCACACCGCAGAACAAAACCACCAATGAACGACTCTCCACGCATACGGTCGGTCTCGTAGCCCTCTCCGATTTTCGCAAGCGACGCGCCGAAGTCCTTGAACAACAGGAGCGCGAATCTCGAGAAGCTGCGTTTTCAGGCACGTCCACTCCAGATGCTTCCTTGACAGGCACTCCTGACAACGCTGGCAGCGATACTGGAAGTGGCGCGCAACCATTGAAGAAGAAGAAAAAGAAGCAGGGGAAGAAACTGTTATCATTCGACGATGAAGAGGGCGAGGAAGAGGGACCATTGGTAAAACCCACAAAGGCCAAGAAGGCCCGCGCAGACAATACCGAAGGCGATGAAGGCGAGGTCAAGACCAAATTCAAGGCAAATGCTTCGGTGGGCATAGTGCCCAAAGCCATGACGAAAGCTGCATTGCGCAAGGAAGCCGCTGAACGAGACGCATTACGCCGCGAATTCTTGGCTATTCAAGCAGCCGTCAAAGCGACCGAGATTGCGCTACCTTTCGTATTCTACGACGGGACTAATATTCCTGGTGGTATCGTCAGATTGAAGAAGGGCGACTTCATATGGGTGTTCCTCGATAAAAGTCGCAAAGTTGGCGCCGATCTGGGCGTGGGCGAAAAGTCCAATGCAACGAGGGAATGGGCTAGAGTTGGAGTGGACGACTTGATGCTTGTTCGCGGAACAGTCATTATACCTCACGTAAGTTTTCTCGCTGGCGCTTGTTGTTTAACAGTTTCTGATTGCCGTCTAGCACTATGACTTCTACTTCTTCGCTATGAATAAGACACCAGGCCCTGATGGCGAGCCTGTATTTAAGTACAGTGCGGAACCTCCTCGAAAGCCCGAACCGATCGATAATGCCGAATCCAGTGATCCTCTCGTCACGTCCGCCTCTAAGGCTGTTGTTACAGACGTGCTTCCCGATATTAACACCCTTGAGGGTGCCGACGAAGATCCCACTCTTACTAAAGTTGTTGATAGACGGTGGTACGAGAAGAACAAACATATCTTTCCTGCGAGTATGTGGCAGGAGTTTGACCCCGAGAAGGACTACGGGAAGGAGGTGAGGAAGGATGCTGGTGGTAATACGTTCTTCTTCTCGCGCTGAGATGGTGCTGTCGATTGTCACAAAACATCGATATGTGTTTGGAAGTGGGCTGTGTCGGCTCCTTGGGCGTTGGATATATCACGAGGAGATCACCTTTTGAGTTTGGCTGAGAGGTCATAGACACTCAAAACGCGTGGGAGAGGCTTCAACCGAAGAGCATCCAGCCTGCCCAACATGCGCCTGCGAGCACCCACCATCCAGGCCAGAAGAGCATGAGGAAGACCAGGTTCCCGCTGCCGAGAATGAAGACGGCGAATTCGTACCAGAGCTTTTTTCGTAATCTCTGGACATTCTTGGAGTTCCATGCGCTGGCGACGGCTTGGGTAGACATGTTGAAGCTGTGAAATGCGCTATACTTTGCTGCGATGAATGCGTTTAGGGACACGATCTTGCTCCCCTGCAGGACGGCGACGAACGCGCTGCTCGCGATGATGCAGGCATGGAGGCAAAGGAAGATGGAGACTGAACCGACAAGGCTTTGGAAGCGAAGGGCAATTTGTAGTGACGGAACGATCAACCTGGTGATGTCGGAGCGGGGATGGGTCGAAACGTTCAGATCCACTTTGGAAGCGGTTAGAAGTGTAGCTTTGTCCATCATCTCGATCTGGGAATGGAGTCTCGATTAAGTACCGAAATGAACCAGCGGTAGATCGAGGCTCGCAACAGCACAAGAAATATCAGAGAAAAAATGAGAATGACTTTGACCTTCCAACAACCCCCCACCACCTGCAGCATTGATTGACTCTTTGGTGTTTATATAAATTATCTTGAATGCCAACCCCCACTCTGCATCTCCATAGTATGCCCAACATCTCCCGCATCCAACGGTAAACGCGAGTCGTTTTTACCGTCTGGAACGGTCACAAGCTCGAAACTCTGCAATCACATTTCGCTTCTGCCAAACGTAACTTGCTGATATAAGGCCTCAGTCCCGCTTCAAGCCCCTCATCCCGTGCAAAGTGAGCGATTGAAGGGTTGCAACGCGACGACCCACGGCGACACGTGGGGCCGCTGATTCGTTGCTCGGGAGACTCTTATTGACAATTGAATAGCGAGCGCGGGATGGCCTCGATGCCGGATCTAGATAGCGGGTTGAGATCTTCAAGACCCTGAGTAAGGGACTTTGCTGCACGTGGGAGTGAAATCGTCTTTGGGGGAGCCAGAGTTTAGCAAACATGGGAAAGTTAATCGTGTGGAATAGCATAGCTCGGCGTCCAAGGTAAGCTATTGCATGGAGTGCAGCGGGAGCCAAGCCCCAATGACAGGCTCCACGTGGGAACCTGGCTGCCGTCGTTCGCTCGTTGAGGCCCGAGTATCGACTGATCGTCGACCGTTCCGGGTTTTCACGATCGGGGGATCGCCGAGACGGAGCACGGCATTTGTAAACCGTAGTCCGGCTTCGTGGTATGGTAGGAATGCTTGGCTGTGAATAATAAAGAACCGAAATGCTGCTTTCAGAACAGGTATATCAATTCATGCTAATGAGTCACTGACTCGATGGACAGTCGGAAGCTTTGTAATTCGTGTATAAGTCAATGCTGCTTTGCTACATGCTTAACTTTGTTATAGAATCATTTTCTATCCTTTGCTTCTTGAAGCACAATCTCATATGATTCGCTCTGAGGTAATTGCGTAATCTCGATCTAAGCAATGCACATAACACATGACTTCTTACTTCAGTTTCTTAGTCCACCAGCACTTCTGGGACGCCGGTGCTGTTCCTTACATGCCCAACTTACACATTGGCCTTTTTCGCCTCCTTCAGATCACTTCGGGTCTGAACCAGCTTCGACATCTCCTTTGCAGTCTCAGATTCAAGCCTAGAAAAGCCCTTGATGACTCCTTCTCGATCACCCTTGCCCATCTCTTGACTCATCTTGAACTTTCCTCCCATGTGCGTAATCTCGATCTCGATTCCAATGATGCTCTTTTTCAGAAGCTCGATGAATCGATCAGGGGCATCGGTCACCTTCCAGTCCACAGGGTTATCACCACCAGTGAAGCCCATAACATTAGTCTCGGCGTGGCGGCTCAGATCCGAAATTTGTTTTGAAAGAAACTGTCCAGCCTCGTCGGACTTGGTATCGTAAAAGATCTTGGCCCGGCCGTAGACTTGTGCTGCGGCGTAGTTCCATGTTGGAACGACTTTTCCAGTCGTAGGCTTGGTTTCTGTGTAGAACTTTGGTGTGACGTAGTGTTGAATTGGAGAGTTGAAAATAACAATAACGTCTTGCTCGATTACATTATTTAGATGCGGATTCTCGGTAAGGTTCTCGATCATGGCCTTGCTCTGAGGGTTGACTCTGGCGAGATGACCTCGTAGCTTTCCCAGCTCCGTCTCGCTTGTCTCATCTTCAATGTCTAGAATGAAAGGGATATGACTGGACTGAAGAAAGGGGAAGTTTGGTGAGGAAATGGCGGTAGTCAGAAGACCCAATGGGTTCTCTCGAATCAGTTTCCTGAGCACCGAAAGCTCGGTTTCGGCGTGAGGTCCTTTGATATACATTTCTGGTAAGCTTAGATATTCAAATATGAGGAAGTTGAGTTTAGGAAGATTCTGGACAGAGACAAGAATTTCAAAAGTTGAGGTGCGTATTTATTGCTGGCAGTGAAGAGTCATTCAATAATCATGTACAAACCAGAGAAACGCCTTGGACCAATTACAGGAGCTGCAATAGCAACTCAGGGTACTGTCTGACTTGACTATCTCCTCGGAGCTTTATTCTAGCCAGCGGCATCGAAGGTGATCATATGGAATCATCTTAACCTCTTGTACCTTGAACTGCCTTGCTTTGCCCACAATCGTTTTAGTCGTGTGGGAACTCGTAAGGATGGCGGGCTTTAGTAGATCAGTCTCACGAGCCCATTCCTATTTCGTACAGTCTTGACGCGGCTTGCCTTGACATTTGAAGCTGAGTCACAGACCATTAACAAAAGTGATGTCTAGTGGTAGTTAAACAAGCCTAAGCCTTAACAATTGTCATAAGCTGCCGAGACTCCACAGGCTGCAATGTCGAACCATATTTACAGCCGAACTTTGTAAACCAATTCTCTGATTGGCTGCTGATGTGATCTTGGCTTTGGAATCATTCTTCAAGTTTGTGGGGCTGCGGGGTTGAAGATGTCTGAATGGTTCGACGCTTTAAGCTGCATCGTTGGTTTTACGACGACTCATCTAATCAGCTGGATTCTATTGCGTAACTATCAGTGACTGCACTGGAATTATGGCCATTGAGGAAACAATAAGAAATCATCATTTTTACCCTTCTGGGAAGTTTTAATCTAGTTCAATAGTAGGTGGGCGGTTGGAGAGAGACTTGTATGCTTGTGTGAGCTATATATAGTAGGACCAACAAGTATATGGGATTTGCTTATTTTCCTGTCACTCTGTTCCTTGTGCTTTGGAAACATTATATTATGTTTTCTCTTTGGGGTGTATGAACTTGCATTACCCCAGCACGATATTCGTGGTTTCAAGTTCAAGACTTGAGACTGGAGGTGCAGAAAATCATATGATTTGTCGCTTGGTATAAGGCACAAGGAGACGTCTTGTACGTTGTTTGGTGGCTTTCGCGAGAGAAAAGTCAATAACACGATAATGCTTCAATCGTTATCATTTCATTCTGAACGCTATGCACTATGAACTCAATACTAATCCCAAGCAACAACCCAGAACTTAAGCAGCGACGGGAACTACCTTGGTCTCCTCCTGAGCATCCTGCTTGACTACTTCTTTAGCAGCGCCATGGGTGCCATTAGCACCGTTTGTGCCATTTTCTCGCTCCTTCAGAACAGCCCGTACGCCAGGCAGAATGTATCGACCATAGTCGATAGCGTCGTTCAGGTTATCGTATCCACGGATAGAGATGAGCTCGGCACCGAGATCGACATAGTCAAGAATAGAGTCGATGACAGTCTGGTGAGAGCCAACCAGGGCAGTAGATGCACCTCGAGCATTGGTGGCTGTGACGGTAGGATACCAAAGAGCACGATCTTGGACCTCGCCCTTCTTGGCGATGTCGAGCAAACGTTGGGATCCAACGTTCTGAGGGCGGTTGTCATTGGGTGCGGCCTTACCAACGCCCTTGGGTCGGTTCTCCTTGAGGAGGTCTAGGGTTCGGTGAGCCTTGGCCCAGGCGATCTCTTCTGTGTCGCCGGTGATAGGTCGGAAAGTCACCCAGATGCGAGGACGGTCTTTACGGCCAGCCTTCTCCGCCTCGGCGTAGATACGATCGATCTGCTCCTTGGTTTCCTTGAGGGGCTCGCCCCATAGACCGAAGATATCGGCGAGAGCGCCACCAATACGGTAAGCATCATCAGATGAGCCGCCGACTGAGACGTCGATGTGACCATTCGTGGGGCGGACTTGGCTGGAAAAGTTCTTGAACGTATAGTACTTGCCCTCCCAGTCGAAAGGCTCGGGAGAAGCCCATGCCCGTCGAAGAATCTTGATATACTCCTCCTGGCGAGCATATCGCTCAGACTTGTTCAAGAAGTCACCCTCACGGGCTTGCTCGGCGTCATCTCCACCAGCGATGAAGTGAACAACAACTCGGCCCTTGCCAAGCTGGTCAAGTGTAGCGAGAGCCTTGGCAGCGACGGTAGGGTAGAGGGTATTGGGGCGGAGAGCAATGACAACCTTGATTTGCTTGGTGACAGCTAGGATAGTGGCACCGATGGTGAAGGGGTCAAAGGAAGAGGAGTGATAGGGGATGAGAGTGTAGTTGAACTCGTAATCATCAAGATTCCGGGCATACCGGACAAGGAACTCAGGATCAATTCCAGCACCGGGAATGGGGTTGAGCTCCGTAGAGGGATTGGGGAAAGTTAGACTGATGAATTCTGTAGGCATTTTGGCGTTTGATTATAGGATGTTATCTGATCAAAACAACGAAGCTGAAGTCCGCAGAGATATCGCAAACTCTTATATCAATACCAACGTTACGTTGAATTTGTCTTAGGCCCGTTGTATATGCGTGCTAGTCGAGTTTCATTATTAATATCGAGTATGGCGAAATATTGCGACACATAGTTGATGATCACGCCTTCGCACCCACCCCGATCTCGGCTAATCAGGTCAGCTGTAACCTCTTGTCTGAGAGATTAAGAGAACTACTGAAACATCTATTCTATTTAGATTTTATATATGGTTAAAGACATGGTGATGATATAAATTTGCTATTTGTAGCTGAAATAAGTCTTCATGCCTATCCTGACCCACTATGAAGCTTAACAACTTGCCCAGCCGATATCCCAACTCTATTGCCAGTATCATTAGCCATTTGGCTCTTTAGATCTTCCCCAAGGTTCCCCGCTCATTTCCCCTCCGGTTTGTATCCTTATCCTCTTATGTGACAGGGTCTACGATGGCGTCAGATCGAAACAGGTCCACCCTAATGACACCTGCGGCCACCACCGACGGGTCGATGTACCCGAATTCGATGCTATTAAGGGCTCTTGAGCACCTCATTGGATACATTTATCGAAGCCTTATCTAAAGAGTCCGTCTCTATGTGCTAATCGGTCCATAATTGTTCAGATGTGGACTGTCCAAGAAGGTGTGTCGTTCGATCATCCAATACTTATCGGTGGAGGGAGATGTCAAGATCCAACCATCCAGACTGGACCCTTATTTATAAGCTATGGTGTTTTTTTACCGCAAGTAGACCCTTGCCGAGTGGGATGTAAAGTGCATTGGGCAATGTTGATATGCCTCCGCCTTATCTGGTAACCAATTAACCATCTTCTTCACACTCTCATATGTTGATATGTTTATCTACGGACTTGAAACTCCAACCGGGCGTGATTATGGCTTCCAAGTAATTCATAGGAGATATAGGGCTTTAAAACAAAGTCTCGCTATGCAACTTATCATTTTTAATACAGTGACTGCTACAGGTCTGCTTGAATCTACATGGGGAGAAGCATATAGGAGTTGCAATTTTGAGTAATGATTGAGGAAGAGCCACCTAGAAGTTAATCGATAGTCTCTTCAACACTCGTCGTTACATAATAGTTCTTCTATTGAAAAGTCCAGTACGTCGATCAACAGAGCATCCTCCACAGAGGCTGGAAGAGATAGTTATTATAAGTCGAATGCTTAGATTTTATTAATCACTTAGAAGGAATTCAAACAGCTCAATCTGAGTTGCATATAATTTCAGACTGTTAGTAGTAGTATTAAAGATTAAATAGTCGTGAAATATGTGTTTGAGGAATCTAAGTATATATGGAGTATGTAATGTTATATAATATATCCCTACTCTTCTTTGAGAAAACTATTTCCATCTCTTACTTTCATATCTTCTCTCTTCATATCATAGCTATTAAAAGACAATATTGCAAGGCAAAGGAATCTGGGGAAATTCAACTTAGGAGTGGGTTCGAGGCTGCCCTAATGTACTGACCTATGATGGTTGATTGCTGTTTGAATCTTATAATACCTCCCCAAGGTAAATCAAGGATATTAAATAAACTAAAACAGCTTAAGCTTTTGGTCAGCTATGAGGACAAAGTCCTAACAAGCTGATGTCGCAATGCAGACACAATAAAGTCTTTGTGTTTCAAGCTAATGATATGGTCTTCCTGCAGAAGATGCTCAAACTGAAAAGCCTTTCCTTGCAAAATCTCAACTTAAAGAGGCCGCCACAGAAATAATTTCGTTGCCTGGAAAGTTCCAGCGTTGAGAGAATGTTACATCGGGTGTCGTTGCCGTGTGAGCGAATACAATCCTGGCTATGCACAAGATAGAATGAGGAATACGCGTCAACCTAGGACCAGAAGTTCCTGAGCTGGCAATTTGTTTCTCAAAGATTTTAGTTGCCTGTAACAGCGGACGAGAGTTGCCCCGACCTCTTACAGATGAAAGCTGCCATGATGATTGTCGGGCTGATGCCCCCTAGTCGCCAAGGCCGTGGCCGTTCCTTATTCTGCTCCCTCACAGTGAGCATCGAGTAAACTTGTCAGAAGGGCGGGCTGAATATCTGCACAAGTTGAACAAATATTCATAACTTGAGCGAAAGAAAGTGTCGGGTTCTCGGGTAGTATATTTCCCCGTATCGAAGGATCGTAAGCGGGCCCACATCTAATTTCCGCGACAACATCACGCTCGCAAGAGGCCGCCGACTTCCAATCAATTGCCTCAGATCACCAGTAAATCCGTTTCAAGGCCGCTTGGCACTTTCAACAAGAGTTAAAGGCTCTTTATAAGAGCAAACCTCCCAGAATTCGGCGGAAATAGCACAGTTAGATCATCCATCGTTAGTGAACCCATATCTCATCATGCCAGCAAAAACGGAGTTCCTTAGATACGCGAGTATGTAATCCAGACCAACTGCCGCGCCCTCTAATGCTTGATAGGTCCAAATGAGATGCGGACTATTGCCCGTGAGGATGTTGGTTACTATAATGCCGTCGTCATTGGTGCAGTCTATGACTTTGCCGATGGGGTCAACGTCAAGTCTCCTTCGACCTATTTCCATGCGCTAAACCGCTGCGTTGAAGAACATCCCTTCTTCTGCGTTATTGTCGGAGACAGAAACACCGACAAGGCCTTCTATGAGCGAGTGGCTAGCATCAATGTAGAGGAGCACATCAGCTTTGTTGAGGACAAAAATGCTGAGACAGACTCACTGGAAGCTATTGCAAGATCTATGGAAACAGAGATAGACCATCCCTTTGTTACTGGAATTCCACCATGGAGGATTGTCGTTCTTCCCCTTGGACCTTCTCAATGCCATGTTGCGTTCTCCTTCTCTCACACCATTGGCGATGGCATCACGGGGGTTGCTTTTCACAAGACGTTTCTTGCCGGATTGAGGGAAACCACAGCAACCGAACCATCATCGATCATTGCTACAACAGATAAACCTCTCCCTGAACCATTCGACACAGCGGAAAGACTGCCAATCTCATGGGCATTTCTACTGGCACCAGTTCTCGCCGAGTACATGCCATACTTTCTCGTCCGATTGCTTGGCCTACGTGTCTCAGCATCCCATGTCGACGAAGGTACATGGACAGCAGCGCCCATCTTTTTCAACCCTGAGACATACCGCAACAAACTCAAAATTCGGCAGGTCGAGGCATCGCAGGTAAGAAAGGTTATCCAGCTTGCGCGAACTCATGATGCGAGGTTGTCAGGAGTCATGCACCAGCTCATCACCCGCGCACTGAGCAAGGCAGTCCGGGACAACAACGTCACCAATTTCGTGGCGCAAACAGCTATAAATATGCGAAGATCAATCGGCATGTCCAATGACGTGGCGAGCGATATTGTATCGGGCTCATACACTATTCATCTTCGTAGCGCTGCTACAGGCCCTTTGACTGAACAAGAGTGGGCATCAGCTGCTGAAGCTACAAAGGAGTTCGCCACGACTTCCACCAAACTTGAAGACAACGCTATTGGTCTGCTGCGCTATGTCCCGAGTATGAGAAAATGGACTCTTGGTAAGATTGGCAAGAAGCGGGATTCGTCGTACGAGTTCAGTAATGTTGGCGCCTTTGAGGGCGACAATGCGAATAATGACAAGGTCAAGGTATCCAAGTTGACCTTTGCGCAGCCTGGTCACGTTGGAGGTTGCCCCATTTGTTTCAATATCGCCTCTGTAAAGAATGGCGATCTGGTGTTCACGGTTACGTGGCAGCCCGGAGCATTGGGGCTTGGTGATGAGGCGGCCGAGGAGAAGATAGTGGAGGGGATATGCGACCAAGTCCAGCGTGGCTTTAACGAAATAGCCTAGTTTCCGATCCGTTCGCGATGAATGGCTTGATAATGTTTAATTTCTCTGCTTATTGGTTCATGCTATTCTGCGTCTGGTGAGCATTTCGATATTCTGCCTCATGTTCCATGCACAGAACAAGACCCTGCCGATCAATTGCTACAGAGATTGTGGCTCAGCGCATCCCAGGTTCGGACTCGGGAAACCCGATAACCCCACAAACGGCGCACAGCATGTCACTCGACGATATTAGTGGTTCAGCCCTGCACCGTTAGCGGTTAGTTTGAGCTTATGGGCTTGCGTGCGTGCGGCTGTGAACTGCGCCAGGTAGTTGGTCCTACTGAGTGAGTGGCCTGTGACATGAAGAAGCCTTGTCGGCTTTTTGTCAGCTAAGGCGGATTTAATGACAAGCTAAGCCAAAGCAGCTCTTTTGCTGTAACGGGAGACATGGAGCGATCGTCCGTGGTATTTAAGAGGCGGGGGAGGAGCTGTCGTTTTGAGTTCCCGTCTATCATCATCTAGTCTATTCGTCACTCAAACAACCCTATTGATCAATTTCTTCATCCACCTTACCTCTCTATCTATTCCTCTACTTAGTATCTATAACCTACAAACCCAAAATGTCCGCCAACGATTATTACGGCAGTGGTAACAGTGGTTACGGCCAGCAGGGTGGTTACCCTCAGCAGCAGAACTATGGCCAACCTCAAGGCTATCCTCAGCAGGGTGGCTATCCCCAACAGGTATGTTCCTCATCCCGACTCTTCTCTGCCATCACTAATAACATTACAGCAGCAGTACTCCCAGCAGCACTCCCAGCAGCAGCAACCCCAAGGCTATGGGTACAGCCAACAGCAGCCTCAATACGCCTCCCACTCGCCTCAGCCCAGCTACGGTTCGCACGCTCCCCCCCAGCAGCAGTACGGCCAACAACCCACCTACGACCAGCGCGGTTCATCGTCCTATCCCCAACAGCAGCACAGCAACCCTCAGTACGGTGCTCCTGCCTATCCTCAGGGCGGCGCTCCAGGACAATACCCTCCCGGTCAACCCGGCCCCGACGGTGATCGTGGTCTCGGAGCTACTCTCGTCGGCGGAGGTGCCGCTGCTTGGGCTGCGCACACAGCGGGCGGTGGTCTTCTAGGCAGTCTCGGAGCCGCAGCCGCTGGCGCTATCGGTGCCAATGTGCTCGAGAACAAGTTTAAGAAGGGCAAGAAGGACAAGAAACACAAGAAGGATAAGAAGCACAAGACTCGCGGCATGGACAGTAGCTCCAGCAGCAGCGATTCTGACTAATGCTGGTTTGTTGATGATGGGATATGGAGTTTAGGTGCTATAGCAATTATTGTTTAGAATTATTTTGCAAATACGACGAATACTTGATGACTTTTCACTTGGTAGCATTTTTTATAAGTGACAATAAACTAAAGCATATGCAATACTACATATCATATTCTGAGTTCAGATCCTAAAAATAAGCTTAACTATATGCCAAGCTTTCAAGCTTCTTGGCTGAAATCATAGCTATTCCCGAATCCTCGGTTCAGGTAACCCTCAAGCACGGCCTTCCTGCTCGCCCAATCTACTGGTACATCCAACCCCAGCTTTCCCTCCCTTTCTAAGTTTTCCAGAATCGGCTTTACATCTTCGCCCAGCTCAAGTCTCATTCTGTTCCTGAACCACGGTGCAAAGTGGATCATGGCGAGCATCACTCTAGTCTGTTGGGTGGTATTAGGCATGCCAGCGTGCCAGAGTCTGAGATCGCGCACGACGATGCTGCCTTTCCTGATGACGGGCTGCAAGGGCGGTGAGATCTCTTGACGCTGGCGTAGGAGTTCTTCTCTGATGCGACCGCTGGCTCTCTCACCGTGTGCACCTTGTTGTGCATCGAGACCAAACCCATTGTGGGTGCCAAGCCAGATCTCTGTGGATCCATTCTCTGGTGTCGTTGTGACCAGAGGAATATTGACGACGAGGGCGAAGGGATGGTCTGGGTGTGCAAAATCTGCATCTGAATGGACAGGCTGGCGCTGAGGAGTTCCTCCAGGGAGAGTTGCCATCGCAGAATTGGCAGAACAGAACGTCCACTTTGGCCGTGGGCCCATCATTGCAGTGGTGATTTGTGTGGCAATGGGGTCTTGGGCATATAAGTCAGATGGGGTAGGACAAATTCGTAGAGGTATACCTACTTGTGAATATGGAAGGGCTGAAGTATTCAGAAACTGGAGGAGCATCTTGCTGAATGTTTCCCTTGTTGTAATTGAAAGGGCCCTTGTCACCCCGAGCCTGTAGCGTATGAGCATCCTCAATCATCTTCTTGTTGAGGATGTCGATGTCCTCGTGAGGGACAACATCCTCCACAACAACCAAGCCATCTCTGTGCATGTGTCGCACAGCTTTCTCAAGGTTTCTGGAGTTGAGAGTCCAGTTCTTTACTTCTTGAGCCGAAGGTCGAACAACTCCGACCTGAGGAGGTTGTGTGAGTGTCGCAAAGGTGCGTGCATGTTTCGCCACGGCCAAGGAAAGCTTTTGGGCACGCAACATGATGAAAGACCTTAATATAGAATTTAATGGGTTTGAATAACTAAATTGAATCTGAAGAACTGTTTTCGATATTCCTGGGAGTGGAAAGACCTCCTCATTTATACTTGTAATGAGTAAACTTGGTGATGTGGGTTTCCCGAGCTCGGAAAACCTTTCCCCACTGGTATAGATTCTCGGTCACCACGATGTAACAGATTGTCGTGAAGAGACTTATGGATGACTTTGCTTCATATAGCGTCTTTTTGTGTCTTTGTCAATAGTAGCATGTTACTGAGTCACAAAATTGCCGCTCTACTCTTGATCCACCCCCCAGGATGTCTTCAGATTACCAATGAGTCGCTCAACTGGCCATCCTATAGTTGATTTACATGCGAGTAGTTGCCGAATTAGCTCCTGTTGCGACGCCTCAGCTTTGATAAACCTTGCGCCTATTCAAAGGTTAAGGTTGATGGTAGAGACGGGGTAGTATTGCTTACAAAAGGCTATTGGCCCGAATGCATTTACCAGAACTGACGGCACCTTGGTAGTGAAAGCAATGCCGCAAATCTCAAGCGCAAAGTTCTCAAGAAATTTTTCTTTGGATTGAGATGCGAGCTCAGGGAGATCAAGTCCACCTAGGTCCTCCAGGCCTTTGGGAGAAGTGTAGATGCAGACTATCGTCATTGCGACGAGATAGTAGTGAAGTATCGCAGCTATTCGGCATTAGAGACATGACTGCTTTGGGGCAGGTAAGGACTAAGCTCACCATGGCAAGGCTGTAGGAGCCAGACTGCAGGGAATAGATGAGATGTTGTAACCTCACCTTGAAGTCTTGAATAAGGCTTCATGTGACGAGGGCAAGAACTCCGCCAGCTTTTGAGGTCTTCTTTTATGCAGTTCCAATGACGACCATCTGTGCCTTGTTTGAAAGACATATTGATCATCTTGCCAAGGATTAGAGTGATAGAGTTGAGATAATCTTGGTCAGAGCTATGCTTGATGGTCAATGGTGTGCTCTCCAGGTTCATCTTCAACGGACACTCTTCAAATAAGCTGAACGTAATGTCCTCTCTGAGATAGTTCCAGAACCCTGCGCCGAGGAGCCCTGCTTGTGGGATGCCTAAGAGCACATCGTGGAGCGAAGCCATTGAGTAGGCACCACGAAGATGCATGTTGGGATCGACATCGCCGTCAAGAATCTCGTATGAACGCAAAAGACACGTCGCAGCGAGCGCCACACCCCGGCTGATGAGTTCATCGCCTGCGTCCAAAGAGATGAGAAATTGGACACAGCGATGATGGTAGAATTCAGCGACTTTGCAAAAACTTGGAGCTGATGTTTTACATGCATGCATTGAAGAGAGTGCGATGACGGCGCAGAAGAGAAGAGGCTCGTCTAGGGCGATTGACGGAACTTCAAGGCCAAAAGAACATGCCGAGTCGCTGAGATCATACCATTGCGAGATATCAGAAGTGTAAGAATGGAAGAGGCGAGCTATGTTCTGGTCCTGTAGAGCTGTTCGTGGAGAGTTGGGATTAGGCAATTCTTGGTAGTGAACTTGTTGATCTGTCAGCAAAGCAACTCATAAAGAGTGAGATGACAGACTGAAACGTGTTGGCTTTTCTGATCTATCGCAGTAAAGGCCGCTCGTTGTGCACTGCCCACAAATAGGAAGCGCTTGATTGCCTGCTACAAGTATCAGAACAAGGTCTTGGAATAGCGTCACTCTTACACTTTAACTTGCGACGACGGCAGGTATTGCTTCACCCACGTTAGCTAAGCGATATTAAATTGAGGTAGTCAAGCGAACCATATGCCTTTCTTGATAGGGCGTGGCATTGGAACATCTAGTCATGAAATATGTGTGTGTGAGTGAGATGCAAGAGGGAAGTGGATATTGGTGATAGTGTTGGAGTCATTTCACGATGGCGGGGCTTGCTTCAATTCAACGTGCGTACAATGTGATGAGAAATTTGAGTCAACGTCACCCAGCTCAAGTGACAACAATTTAGTACGTGTATCGATTTCCATGCTTCTTCATAAATTCTGGTACTCTTATTTATTGGATGCTACGGGCAACAAGAAACCCTGGGACCTCGATCCTAAATAACAACAAGATTTAGGTAAATTTATCATAAACTTAGGGTAGTCTTTGATGAGTTTAATCTATCTCTATTCGAGGCAAGAATCTTGCTTGCTTCCTGAGGGGTAACAATTGGTAAGTCTCTTCTCTAAACGACGCTCAACTCATCTTGGACCACCAAGAATCATTCCCCAAGGTCGCATGAATCTAATAATTAAATACGAGTCTAGCTAGGCTATCCATCAAACTATCGCCATATCTTTAAAACAATCTAGTCATCTATAGGGGCGAATCACAAACGACAGCATCCAACAGGATTCTCAACATCTCGTCTACAATAACATGACGACTCGATAGGCACATCTACAAAAGCCATAGCCGTCTTAAGCTGCTGCTTTACGATCCGCGCCTCGCCATCAAGGCCTAGCTTCACTGCACACTCGTGATAACCGTGGAGAGCCCAAACATTGTTAGGATGATGTCTTGCCCTGAACAGCGTGTTGTTCAACCCGAGATCGGTGCGGTATACTTCAGCAGCTTCTTCGATGCGGCCTTGCTCCATGAGGAGAGCGGCGCACGCATGACGGGCGGGTTGCATCCATGCCCACGGCTCAGCGTATCGCAGACCATCGTCGAGGTCGATTGACTTTCGAAGATGCTCAAAGGCAAGCTCAATGTTGCCCCGTCGATATTCCAGTTCACCATCGAGCATGGCCTCCGCCACAGCCAGGACATCAAGGCACTTATTAGGGTACTGTGTACGAGTCGGCGGCACACGAGCTTTGGCGGCGATGAAGAGTTCTCGCTGCTTAGCTGACTCTTCAACATTTCCCAGTGCTGCATAAGCAACACCCTTTGCATAGTGAATCGTTGCGGTGGTCACACAGAGCAGTTCCTGGTCTGTAGGAAGTGGCATGTCAATGATTTCCTCCCACTTTCCAAAGCGGATTAGGATATGTGGACGAACTGATCGGAAAGTCTCCAGCCAGTCTGCCATCGGGGGCGACTCAATTCGTAGATCTTGGTCTGGAATAGCCACTTCCATTTGGTTCACTGCCTTGATCGAAACACCGTACTGGCCAGCAAACATGGCGGCGTATATGAGTGAGTGGTAATCATGCATGCGGTATATGGTATAGAAGTCGCCGCCACCCCGAAGGGATACAAATTTCTCATCAGCTATGATGGCCTTTGCATTAGCAGATATGGCCCGTCGATAGTCTCCGATGAGGATGTCGAGATGCGAAGGCATGTGAGCTAGGTGACCAGCTTCATTCGCTAGTCTGCGAAGATGCTCGGCTGCAAGAAGACCCTTTTCAGGCTCGGTTGACATCTCAGTAACGTGAATGTAGGCGTGCAAGAGCCCGATATGCCCATATCCGCCCTCCTGGGCGATCCCTTTTTCGAGAACTTCTTGAATCTCAAGGACCTCAGAACCAGGTGCAGGCTTCCCTGTTCGGACGTCCCATAGAGCCCAGGGTGTGAGATTCATGAGTGCATCGGCGTACAGGGTTGCGATATCAAGATCATCCTTGAACTCTTCATACACGGGTCTCATGGCTTCGGCGTAGGCACTGTTCCAACTCCGTGCATGATTTGTGTCGTTCTCATCTCTTGGGAAGCGATGCCGAATGGCACCAGCAAGTGCTCGCTCAACGGGACTCGCTTTTGAGGCTAGAGCTTCAGCATTTTTGCAGGCCTCGAGACCCTTCAAAGTTGTGTGCTTAAGATCGTTCCGGTCGAATGCTTTCCATGGCTTGTTGTAGTTGGGACCAAGAGCAAAGGCAAGGCCCCAGTATGCGAGGCAACATTCCGGGTCAATTTCAATGGCCCTTTCAAAACAGCGTTCTCCTTCAGCATGATTGAAAGCGTAGCACCAGACGATGCCGTCTTGGACCCATCTTTTGGCCTCTGGCTTAGTGGTAGTAACGTCACGAGTGAAGGGCGGGAGAATAAACTCTTGTTCGTGAGAGTCATCTGACTTGTGTGTAGACTGTGATGGCCCCATCTTGAGCAAGCCAAGAAGTATAAAATGGCGAGTGGCTGTTAATAGTAAAAGCCCTTGTAGCTTAAGACGTTGGGTGTTTATTTAGATGTTGATGGTTGCTGGTCTTCGGGAGATCGCCCTAATAACTTGCGGAGAAGCTGAGAATGCCCCACTCTTGGCTGTACAACGTCAAATCAGCAATTAGTGTGAGACAGGTTATGGAAACTCTAAGCTACTAGGTATCAACAAGTTACATATAAACATCTCCCCCTTTCCTGATTCTTATTGATCTTAGGTTCAAATCTGCCATCTTCGACATCAGACACAGACATGCGCAAATACCTCAGACGTTTCTTTAACCACCCCCGACGGAGACCTGCTCCGAAAGAAGATTCCCGTGAAGATCTCATTCGTACCCCCCCCGAGATCATCTTGGAAGTCGCCGAGTGCCTCCCCAATGGCTCGTTGATCTCACTCAGCCTTACCTGTCACGCCTACCACACTCTTCTTTCGAGGATCACCCGCAATGTCAAACTTGAGGGAGTGGAGTTGGAAGAGTTTCTGCAGCTGCTGGAGAAGGATTGCGCCAGCTCGTACTTTTGTTATACCTGTGTGAGGCTTCACCAACGAGACCGACGAGGGAAAGTTGACCGCTGCAAGTGCTGCAAATGGAAGTGTAAGAAAAACTGTTTGTACCACTTCAATTTTCATCTGTGGATCAACTCTGGTTTGACCATGATAACATATCCCGAAGTGCGACTTATCATGAATCGCCATTTCAACGGCCCTACCCACGGACTGTCCCTCGATACACTGAACTACAACGGAAAGACCCATCTGTACGGAGATAGCGGCACAGGGAAATGGACATCCTTTGCTCGCATAATTCAAGATGAACTATTCATGCAGAGAAATCTGGTAGCCTGGATCCCAAATGACCTCGCATCAGAGAGGCCTTTGGATGGCATGTATATCCCGATTTGCCTTCATGTTAAAAGCAGTTACACAGGCGTCGGGGGTGATTACCTCTACACAGCCTGTTATGGTCTACCAGAGTTGGCAGATGTATCGACGACCTTCAACGGCTGCGATAACTCTTTGGGCTCATGTCCCGTCTGCTTTACTGATTACTCCATAACTATATGTCCGGAGAGTCGCCAGAGGCAAGGCTGGCGCATAAATGTAGCGAGCTACCAGCAGTTTGGCGCTTGCAGATCCCCTTATGATTGGAAGTGGAGACTTGCTGCGGAAGACTGCACTTGGAATGAACCGAGAAGCCTGACACAGAAGCCGGGGCTCGTACGGCAGCGCTGGATATTTCCAGATGGCCCCATACAGTCAGAGGGAACCTATGTTGGCAAGGCTCGTCGAAAGCCCGGTAGTGTACTTGGATCACGCCGCTGTCCTTGGGGAGCCCAGTGCGACTATAAACCAGAGTGTAAAGAGCACTACAATGCAGAAGAGAACCATCCGCCGCCTGCTGGCCTTTCCAGAAGTCGCCTCACCTGGTGGTACCCGACCGAGGTTTAGCGGACAAACTGCTTTATCTCGCAGACGCAACGAGAGTTGAGGATACGTTCTTGCAAACGCCTTGTTGCGGTGCTATTCCATATGAATTGCGCCATAACAAGAATCAATTCTGGGTTTCATTCGGCTACGAAACGAGGGACGCAATCCTGGAGAAAAACATCACTATTCAATGCTATACACCTAGCTCCGCACTCACACATACAACCCATACCCATCTCTCGCAGCTCCCAATCTTAGCCAAGGAGATGCTCCTGCTTGGCTCCCTCAGCAGCCTGCAAGTAGCTAACACGATCACGGCAGTAAAACTCGACATTGATCTTGTTGTCGAGGTTGGCCTTGCCGTTGTCAAGACCACCGGCCTTGATGATAATATTGCCGGGCATGACGTCGAGGCGAGTGTAGAGGCTGGAGCCGCAGTCACCACAGAAGAAGTGGTGGTTTATCTTGCCTGAGGCTCCAGTGGCATCGTATTGCTTGGGAGATCCTGGAATACATACATCAGAGGCTGCCCTATACAAAAGCTTGGATTGGGGGCATAACTTACCCTTAGTGACAGAAAAGTCACCCTCAGCAACAACGGCATTGGAAGTAAAGGCACCGCCAGTCCACTTCTGGCAATCGACGCAGTGGCAGAGGGCCGTAACAGCAGCGTCGCCTATCTCGTTAGATGAGTTCGTATAATATGATTGGTTCAAAGAACTTACTGTCGCTCTTGTAAGCGATGGCACCACACAAGCAGCTGCCAGTAAGAGCCATTGTTCAACGGATTAAGCACGAAGCTAGAGTGTCTTTGGAAAAGTGTGAGTTATCAAGGTGTCTATGAGACAATCTGTGGAGTGAAGAAGCTCTCAAGGTTCTCAGACATGGGATATATATACTTGAGTAGATCTCCACACGATGGGGTCAGGGAGTAATGATTCCCACGACTGTCCTAGTCGGTTAAGCACGAGCGGGAGCTAGTTTGGAATTACTTCATCGCCAAGTGGAGAGCCGTTCTACGAAAAATATCTCCATTCGCGTTGGAGCTATGTCAGAGGCTTGAGGGTAAGCAAGCGAACTCCCTTCCTCCGGAGGATTCGCACAAGTTTTGACACCAACGATAGTAATGAAACTCTTTACAGATTCGGCCAGCAGGATCAAGTTGGAATCAACACATTGATTCAAAATGCAACTATCTTCGGATCCACGTTTGAGAGCGGGGAAATGCGTATCCGGATAACAGGTTCCCCAGACATTTTGTACGATGTATCCAGAAAAAGGCGGAGGAATTGACTAAGAAGTCCGAAACGAATTGGATCAACTGATATTCTGGGGAAGTGGTCACGAACTCTTGGCGTATACTACCGACATCCGCTCTACCGATGCGGGGAATGCCCATGGTCATGAGGAATAATCACCGATGATCCGGCACATGAGATCAAGTGCAACGAAGCTTTGGAATATTTCATAAATTTCGTAACTATTTCTGGACTAACATCAAGAACTATATGCGTGCAAAGTTACACCTCAGTAGTCATTGCAGAACAACCAGTCATCCCTCTGCCAGATATTCTCCCACGTCTAATCCCGCAGGTGGGCAACCTCAGGCTTTTCACCGCTGATCCTACCGGTTTCCTCGTCGTAATGTCCATGATGGTCAGCAGCCCGCTCCATAGCACCGTCGCCCATGGCCTCCCTGGCATCAGAGTCGTGAGCAACATCGAACT
Organism: Fusarium miscanthi; assembly: GCA_014898875.1. NCBI lineage: Eukaryota > Fungi > Ascomycota > Sordariomycetes > Hypocreales > Nectriaceae > Fusarium > Fusarium miscanthi. Next base: position 73,445 of record JAAVUA010000159.1, read on the forward strand.
TGCCCCTCAAGTTCTCGGGACCGATAAACGTCAAAACAATGACGTATACGTAAACACACGCCATGAAGATGCAGATGACTTTTCCGTAGTCGTAACGGGTCTCGCCTTCAGCGTTATCGGGAAGAGGGAAGTTCTCGCCGAGACGGGCCTCGATGGTCGACGAAGCAGAAGACACGAGGTTACCGAGCTGGTAGGATGTGCCGACGACGAAAGTACGGAAAGCACCTGGAGACAATTCCATCAGATGAATAGGAATGACACCCCAAGCTCCCTGGACACAGAATTGTTGGAAAAAGGCAGCCGCGATAATTGAAGAGTCGCGGACGAAAGTATAGGGATAGAGCAGGGCGCCGCCAACGATACAACAAGCGATGATGCTGATTCGACGACCAATGGATTGACTGCTGAAACCGACGACAGTGCCACCAAGCATAGCTCCCAAGTTAGCGACGACCTGGGTCACAGTGACCTTGTTCTTGGAAAAGTTGAGCTGATTCTCCAACATGGTAGGGTACAAGTCCTGGCTGCCATGGCTCATGAAGTTGAAGCCCGCCATGAGAAGGACGAGATATACCAGCAGGAGCCAATGGTGCTTGAGAGCGACCTTGCCTTCTTTGATGAAAACCTTTCCTTTCCCTTCTGCACCAGCAACTTCTCGTGCGTGTTGGCGTTCCTGATAGGCTTGTGTCTCGGGGAGCATCAGACGAGCGATGATGAAGAGTACTGGGGGACAAGCGCCGAACCAGAAGAGAGGACGCCAGTCGTGGGATGTTGTATCGACAAGACCGCGAGCAAATGCAGCACAGAGAAGGTATCCGAAAGCATACTACAACAATTAGATAATGGACTTCAGTGAGGCGGAACATTGTATCATTACTTACACCTTGCTGAAGCATACCACTCATAAGACCACGTGCCTCCTCTGGGCAATCTTCGAGAGCGGTGGCTGCAGCATTACCATAAAGGCCACCCATGGCAACGCCAAAAAGGGCTCTGCAAGCTAGAAACTGCTGGTAGGTCTGACAGAAACCAGTGCCCTGATCTTTCGTCAGCGACTGTTCGGACATATCTCGTAGATCTCTTGGCATCGGCCTTGCCAAGCCCAATGTGACAAGGATATCTGTAGGGCTGTACTCACAAGTTCAAGAACAATGAAGAGAAGGTTGTTGACCACGAATGGCCACTTTCGGCCGTATCGATCACTCGCGATACCGAAGGCGATAGAACCAACGGATCGGAACATGAGGACGAGGGTGATGCCCCATGTAATGTCGGTCTTGGATTTGTCGAAGGTTTTGCTGAGACTTGTAACTGAGAGAGATACGGAGAAGAAATCGAATGCGTCCCATGTCTGTATGTCATGAGTTAGTACTGTATTAATAAGATGATGCACTTGGGAGACGAGCGTACCCAGGCTGCGAAGGCGACAAAGAAGAATGCCCATTGTTGGGAGTTCAGCATGCGCACGAGTTTTATGGGGTTGGGCACATTGTGCATGGGAGGTTTGAGCGAGGAGAATCTTGTGGCTGCGTAACGACCTGGGGACATGCCCTCATGAGGTGCGCGAGTGTTGTACTCGTCTTGAGTCATTTTGGGCTTTTGATAGTGAAGACGTCTGAGTGACGTTTGTGGATGGAAGTGACCCTCTTGGGCTACGAGTTGGCGTTGAGTGCTATCAACAACGAACTGGTACAAATGGAAGGAAGTCACCACAATGGATGTTTAGGTATGAATGTGAGTGAGTATCAGTAAAGACACACAGTCAAGGCTGTTGATCAAAAGGCCAACCTACTCCAAGCGAGGATCGTCCTCACTTATATACTCTTCCCCATCTCCCCCAACTTGACCCAACTCCTCCAAAACTCAATGGACCATCTCCGAACCCTGAGCGAATATCCCACGAACCTATCATACCCGTACGATACTAGCATTAGCAGGGATCAGAAGGGTCGGGGGGTCCCCATAATTCGTAGATTGGAGGGTGCCGGTTCCGGAGTCGTGATGTTTTGATTCGGCATCTACGAGGTAGTGCTGCAGATCTCGGCGTTGGGTGTTGCAAAGACAGGGATCTCTGCTGCTGTGTGCAATCGCCGCTGAGATCCACGTCACATCACACCGTGAAAGATTTCCTGTCTCTGTTTGCTATCGATAGTTCAGCTTGTGTAAGCCATCCCGATCTGTGATTACTCTCACGAGCAACTCTCAAACTTGTCCAAGCAACGCAGGTCAACAAGATCAGAATGCCTTCTTCTCCCTTTCACTCTTCTAGCGACCTGACGTAGTTGCCTTCCCCTCACGTCTTACAGACTAAGCGTGCCTCCTCCGCACTGCTCAAACCTGGAGAAGCTTCCTCTATCTCCAAGTCTCAGTCCCCGCTTCATTCCCGGCACACGACGGCCGATAAAGTGGAGAGAGATTGACCGGAGCTATTCTAGTTCTAGTAAGAGGCTCCTGGGAGGGTCGGCAATCCGGCATCTGAGGTGGAGCCCGTGTGCCTTCGACTTGACATCACCAGCAGCCATCACTCAACTTGCGCATTTGATCAAGAGCCATTTCGAGGAATAATACGGGACAAATGACTCAGAAGCACCAATGGCATTCGACATATCCATCCCTAGAAATTAACGCCAGCATCGTATACCAATTAAACACCAACATAAGGTCTCATCCCTCAGCACTGACCTTTTGCTTCAACCCTCCTCATCCGCGCATCACCCATGAAAGCATCCCTCCACAGCTTAGTTATGGGTTCCCACAAGCTTGTTTCCCCAGAAAATCCCTCCTACTCAATTCCAGCCCATCACTTCCTTACGCCCGCTGATCTCTCTAGCTTGTCAGCTAAACCTTTTTTAATCCATCGCTTCAAGCTTGAATGTAACCAAAATCCAACCTCTGGCCGGTCCTTCCAGAAGCCTTCTAGAAGCGTGATGCTTTGTCAATCAGGCAGGCCACCATATCACGAACACTATTACACGTTACTTTACGTCATTCCCGACTCCCCGAAATACAAGAGCCCCAGCGTAATGAGCCTCGTTTAAATCTGGTTACCGGACTTGCCATGTTACTTGTCAGTTATCAACAATCGTTACCATGAATTACCGTGAATTATCCTCGGCAATACTTCTAATATCCGAAAAGCTTTTGCTGACTGAAGATAGTGAAGTGGATGCGGTTGGTGTCTATTTCCCACTAGCTTACCTCCCTCACACACTATCCTAATATGAGTTCATCATTCAGGGACATAGAGATAGACACTGTCAGACCATCACGGGTGAACTCGGGGCTGGTGTAAGTCAAAGTTCACCTAGAACCCTAGTAGCCAGTCAGATACACAACACTAGAACAGGAAGCTCAGATCAGCAGTCGCTTGAGAGTTTCCTAGCCTCAAACCAAAATCGACATGCTTAGTGCTCGGACAGGTTCTATCCGTATCACGGTTGGCTACATGCACTTCATAGCAAACATGGGTAGTAACTGTTGGTGTCTCGAAGGAAAGGAAAACGCTGACTTCTTGATAATATCAACTAGGTACCTCTAGGTACCAAAAAAGACTCTCTCCCCAACGCCCTTCCAGGGTATATTGGGTATTCCTTCGCAACGTAGTCCTACAAAAACCTTGGCAAGTCTCTTCTTAATGTACCGATCCCCCGACTTCACCATTATGATCTTGCACTTGCCCAAAACTTGATACCAATCGCTAAAGACCCTCATTATTTCTCTTGAAATGTATTCATAACCTCGTCTGTTAACTAAACACCTCCGCCCATGAAAGCCGCAAGATCGTCGAGATCAAGGAGCTGTCGCTCAAAGGCTTGGCAAAGCTCTGGTGCAGTCATATCCTGGCTCGTCGTCTGTCCATCCTGAGGAGGCACAATCCCATTTGCCATTTCTGGGCTAGGCTGCTGTTTGATATCGGGCACTGTTCCGTGGGTCGTATTGGCCGGTGGTGGCGAAACTGTCGTAGGGGTGGATGCTCCCCCAGACCCGTTGATGGTTGCAATGCCAGGTCGTCTTGCCAGAACAACAGGAGGCTCACTATCACCACGCACAGACTCTGAGACAGATCGAGGATTGCCTTGACCTGAGACGCTACCTGCGTGGTTGGTCTGCTGGTCATAGTCCATCGCATCCGGGTTGGTGTCAGCGTTAGATGAGATTTCGTCCTTAACACCTGCACCGTGAGATGTCGAGCCATGGCGCAAGGAGCCACCATTGGCAGCCGCAGCGTCGTTGTTGAGCACTCTTTGCATGACGGTGAGGTGTCGAAGCCAGCTGCCCATCAAAGGCCAGTTCTCAGTGCCATCACTCATAAATCGTAGGCCATCCTTGACAATGTGAGCGGCGGTCTCGACAGCGTTGGGCGGCGTGAGGCCCTTTAAAGACAAGTAGGCAACAGTGGCACTGGCTGTAAAGGCTGAGAATAGCATGAAGATCGGGAAGCAAGGGGTGTGGTCCTTTTCAGAACCTGCCTCGACAGCGGTCAGCAAAGAGATCGTGCCGTGGCAGGAAGTAAAGAGCCGATCAATGATATCGTGACATCGAGCGTTAAGGCGGAAAGACTCTAGGTTGAAGTTAACTGAAGTCACTTCCTGCAACAGGCGCCTTCGATGGACAAAGATCGTTGCGCAGTGTAGGAGGCAGTGAAGCATAGCAAAGGTATAGCCAGAGCCCATCGTCATGTGTAGGTTGATCTGGCCCGGCTTGTCCACGAACTGCATGGGCAAAGAAGCTCGAAGACCCTCGATCTTGGCAATTAAATCGCCACAGTCCTCCTCGCGGAAACTCGCGAGGGTAGTAGTAGTAAGCATTCCGACAACGTCACGCCAGATAGTCGATGCCAGTACGATGTATCCAAACTCTCCAATCTCGGATGGTGGTTGGCCAGGTGGAACGGCAGTAGGGTCGAGCTGCTGCCGCAAGGTCTTGACAAAGACAGCGTTGCCAAATGCAAAGTTGATGTCGGAGCAAGGCAAAGGCACATCTGCGGTGTCGAGGGGAGACAGTGCGGCGAAACGTCCCGGTGTGCTGGTCAAAAGGCAATCCAAGATGTAAATAAGCCAAACAGTACGCCGAAGAGATTCATCCCGCAAGAACATATCGCCATCTGGGGACGCATGATGACTGTTCAAGATGCGATACATCTGAACCATGCGCGCCGCTTGCCCCAAGTAAATGTAGGCACGAACGGCATTTCGCGAGCCCCATTCGTGGATAATGATCAAGCACAGAGCCTGAATGTCGACGAGATTAGGATGGTCCAAGTTTTGGTTGATGAGAGTCATGGCCTTGGCAGCAAATGTCTCTGCGGCTTGAGTAGGACCTCCATATCGGCGGATCAGACTCGGAGAGCTCCTGGAGACAGCATCATGTTAGCAGTGGGGACTTCGGATGGAAATGACGTCTAGATTAGTGACTCAAGGCATTGCGGCAATCATGATGAAGAGAAAACCGGCTGTGATTCGGAATGCCGTGATTCGGGAAGCCTCGGCTCAAATACGGTCTACGGGGTGTCGAAGCTCAAACCGGTGCGACCGTCACCGGTCGGTGGGTCCACATCACGGGGAGTGAGCGTGTGGGATAATTCGAAAATGATATGAGGTAACGACAAAACAAGAGTAACGTACCTGGCGGCACAAGTCAAAAGACCGTAGACCAAAGCAGCATCCAAAGACGCACTTTTCAGCTGCTGTACAAAGGAGGGCTTGTGAAACGCAACACAAGCTGGAAATGTTTTCGATACAACACGTTCGCACTCGGCGATCAGTTCGGGAGTGAGCCTAAGTGGTGCAGTTAGCAAACCCGAAGGAAACAGAGACTGCGAATGAGGTCTAGGGGGTGGCACGGCCCGTCTCAACCTCCAGGGCCTGCACTTCAATGACCCAAGAATCCAGGGACGCTCTGGCGCGTATCTTTGAGAGTTCAATTCAAGATTTCAGGAAACCACAAAGAACAATGACATATAGCCAAGTTAGAATCCGACTCATGTCGTCTCGAAAGATACAGCTCTAGAGCTTCACAGAAGACTCTGGTCAGAATACTCGGGGGCTCCCCGTAAGCCGACGGCGATAAAGTGGGTCGCGCGATCGGAGAGAGCAACCAAAGAAGCGCGGGCGCGGGTGTGGTAATGAGAAATGGGGGGCAGGGCAGGGG